>JANHZT010006068.1:530293-540979 GCA_032468215.1 Stegonotus admiraltiensis
CCTCGTTTAAAAACAGGAACAATAATTGCTAGACTCCAGGAGGTAGGGATCCTGCCAGAGGTATTGATATGGGTGAAAAGTGTTGCTAAAAGAGGAATCCACCACTCAGGATTAGATTTTAGCAAATTGGGGGTATAGCATCAGGGCCAGGGGCTTTGCCTGATTTGAGTTCAGAGGTAAACTCATTAATCTCAGCATGAGTCACTGGATGCCAGTCCGGAATTACAGGGGGCAGTTGTGGTCCAAGTCTGGTCGTGACTATTGAAGCCTGGCAGATTGACCCAAAATGGTTTTCCCAATCTCTGTTGGAGATACAATGGAGAGGGAGTTCTTGATGACCAGGCAACGAGCTGGCAACAATTTGCCAAAATAGTTGAGTGTTCTTCTGCTGGATGGAGAGGAGAAGTAGATCCCACTTCTCATTTTCTTTAGCCCTCTTTTTCTTAACAATTAATCCTTTATATTCCCGCTTCAGGCGATAATAGTCGTCAGGTAGGTGTTTATCCCCTCGATTACGATAAAGCAGGTAAACCTGACTAATCTTGTTCCTAAGCAACAGATATTCTTCATCAAACCAGGGATTGCTTCTTGGATGATATGGGCCACTTGGCGTACAGTCAGCTCCTAGCTCCCTTTGGACACTATTAATTAGTGATTCAAAGGACGAGATTGCCTCTGAGTCACTGCATGTTAGGGCCTGATTGTATAAGCTAAGACACTCCGGAGATGATAGAAGAGAGTGGAACTTTCTTTCAGTCTTGGAAAACCATTTGATCCTCCTTGCATATGAGGCCACATAGGGATCCAGTATTTAGGGGCCCCTAGGCAGATGTATATTTGAAAAGAGCCCAATTATTGTAACCAGGGGGTAGTGGTCGCTCTCTGTGAGGCAGTCCACAAAAAAGACATGGACTGCCTGTCTTAGTAGCTGGGAAACCAGCACAAAATCGATAACACTACTCCCCCATGAGGAACCGAAAGTAAATTCACCTGCTAGATCGCCTGGGGTACTCCCATTAAGGATTATCTTATTATGTTGGGATGCTAAAAGGGCTGAACACCGGCAAAATTTGTTAATTCATCCTTAGAATGCCTGGCTGAAATCTGGTGTCCTATGGCCTGGCAGATTTCTTGGGAGTAGAGTGCCTCAGTCGATGGGGGAACTTGGCCTCCCAATCAGGCATTAAAGTCACCCCATATAAAGATGTGCAGCGCTGGAAATTTGGTTTCAATACAAGTAATATAACTCTCCAGTTCGCCCCATTGAGCCTTAGTGTCGGCTTGCCTCACTGTCGGGGGAAAGTAGACGTTGAACACTAACATTTTGCTGCGACCTCTCTTAATTAGAAGTGCCATAGCTAAGGAGCTACAGGGGGGCAGCTGCACTGTCTCCACTTTTAAAGAGGTAGAGACCAAGCAAGCTAAACCACCCTTAGGTCTTCCCGTCATAGATTGTTTGGTAGTAGCCAAAGAAATGGCTCTAAACCGTGTAAGGGATATCTTATCACATGCCCAGATCTCCTGAAGCAGGACCACATCGAATGACTGAATATAGTTGATAAATTCTGTGGTGCCGCACCTTCTCCCCCAATCTGCTATGTTCCACGAGATCTGATTAGCTTTTTTTAACTCATTATTTCCTGTGAATAGTGATGGCAGGGTATCTAGAATTCCAGTAAAGAAATTAAAGAATGTTGTTGACAATATGAAATAGATGGGATATTCAAATGCCTTCAGACTTCTCTCCAGAAGAGCTGAGTACTTTTGAAGATTAATCTAAAGATCTGTTACTTGGGTGGAACTGTTTGCTTAGTGAATATAATCTATTTTAAAATGTCTAAATAGAGGTATTCTCCCTCCCCACTTCTTCGCTGTCCAGTTTAATCTCCCCCCTCATTTCCCTCCAGTTTTGTTTTGCCTTTCCCCCTTTTTCTTCCGTTCCCAGGACAGTGTCACCCTAGAGATGGCTGCTACATGGCTACCTAGTGATAAAGGTGAAAAAAATAAGAATGTTTAGCCATCTTTATCACTGTAAGGTAGAGGCTCAAATCAATGTTCAGTCTGATGCTCTCTTCCTTGTCCTCCAGCAGTCATGGAATGATTGTTGTCTCTTCTACTGTTTCATTACCTGGAGTTTCTCTGTAAACAACAAAACCCAGACTCTGAAATTCCTTATAAAAAAAGGATTATTTTCTTCCAGAATAATCTATTTATATTTGATAGAAACTTAGTAAGAAATGTTAATTATATAATTATTGGTACTGAATTGAAATTTCTGAGTAAATTCATATTTTAATCATACTGGACTTTTTATTTATAAGACTTATTCGTAAGTATATTGGATTTTTATTTGTAAAACATAAAACTTACGGATATTAAATCCAAGACCATTGCAGCCTTCAAACTTTAGAGAAGAAAAAAATAGATTCAGCAGCTGCTTTGGCAGGTAACCCTATTGTACTTTATTTGTTCATGATTTTAGAAAAGAAAAGAAAAACAATATCCAATATTAATTTAAAAATGAGAGTGAATAAAGGATGCCTTTGATTTCCATGAAGCTTTTTTACAAAGTATGAGAAATTTTCATTTTATTATCTGCAGCAAAAATACAGCATTGTACTAAATAAATAATCTATAATGAGTTTCAGAAATTTCTAATGCACCGTAGCAAAGACCATTTATGAATCTACAAGGCTATTCAAGTGATTTTAGTAGTTTGAATATGCATTCAGAATGTCAATTAGTTACCTAATAAACTTCATCTTTTGTCAAACCACATTGTGTAAAATGAATAGTCAAAGATACAATTTTCTGGAACTACTTGCCAATTGATAGTTCTGTACTTAAAAGGAAATTGAAAAAAAATCACTAAAGGAGGTAGCAAAAGCCTGGTTTTAAAAAGCATCATTATAAAATGCCAATAAGAAAAAGGCAAAGTAGTACATGTCTTATGCCACCCGGTGGAAAATTATTTGTACTGGAAACATTTCTGGCTTCAATAGATTTATAAATAACTTTAATTTCCTTAGATGTAAAAGTACAGCTAAATATTCAAGTTTATCATGTATAATCTAATGAAGAGATTTAGTATATAGAAATATGTACAATTGAGAATAAAAACTATGTAGTTTTATACCGATGGCCTTAATAATAGAGATAATACTACATTGTTGCAACTTTTCAACTGTGAGGCTAGATACAGGCAGGCCTCGCTCACCAAGCATTTGTTCAGTGCTTGAATTTACAATGGTGCTAAAAAAACAACAGTTATGACTACTCTTTAAAGTTGTGACCATTGCAGCATCCTTGCACTGATACGTTTACGATTCAGGCACTTGAGAAGTGATGCAAATGCATTTATGACAGTTATAGCACCCCATGGTTATGTGATTGGCACTTGTGACATTCATAGGTGGCTTCTGACAAACCAAGCTAAGCCAAGCCAAGCCAAGCAGGGAAGTCAACAGGAAGTCGTAAATTGTGGTCACATGACATCATGCTAATGACATGCAATGATTTGCTTAACAACTGAAGCCACATGAATTAGTGTGGTCACATGGCATCACACTTAATGACCACACTTCTTAGTGACAGAGTTGTTGGTCCCATTTGTGACTTAGTAAGTGAAAACTACCTATAGTAGTTCAGTCCTGTATTTTGGTCATCAATAACAGAAGAATTTTGAAAGTCAGAGAATCAGTTATTCTACTGATTATGTCATCTTACTTTGCCATCCCTTAAATAGGAAATCAGGAAAATAAAATAAGAGTTAAAAAGATGAAAATTACCTATAGAAGTAGTGGACTATAGACAAATTGATTGTAAATAAGAAATTGATACATTCTTTTGTAATTAAAACAAACTCTTTTTATAATAAAAATACTTTCCCTAAATAATTGGTACTGTATGTGTGTACCCTGCTTGTCCATACTATTTTCAAATGATAATAACGATTGATGAATGAAGATTAATGTTTTGTGGTGAACTTAATGGGACCTGACTTTTATTCTTCATTTTGAGTCCATTGATACTATATAGCAGTAGTAGGAATTTTATTGTCTTGCATATTTGATTGTGTTGTTATAAAGCAACCATAAATGTCAGCTGGAATAAAACACAAAATCGCTTACCAAAAGAATTTGAAGGTGGAATATGAAGAGATTTACTGTGAACAGAACATTGTGATTTTAAAACAGAATTAAAACATGCTTTTAAAATATTTATTAAAGTATAATCTAGACTCTTAAAGTGTAGATATATTGAAAAACTATTTTCTTGGAATGAACACCACTGACATTGACAAATTCACCATCAGTCAATTGCAAAAGGCAGTTTTACTTGGAACAGCTTATATCCTGGACAATATCTGTAACACCATCAAACACCCACTTCTGCCTATCCCAGCCAGATTACTAGCAGGAAAATAATTATTGCAGGGCAATGCTATCGTTCAGTTACTGTACTGCTTATTAGTAATATTGGGCCCAACTGAAGTCTTGGGATGTGAGGACATAAATAGCTCTGAAATAAATAAAAAATGACCTGATGTAGCTGGTAAAATCCTTCAGACAATTAGTTCAGTTAATTACTTGAGAACCATATAAGTAAACTAGTAAATTATGTTTTTATTTCATATTTGAATTGTTTCTGTAACAATTAAAACATACATTATTCTTTATAGTTTGTTATTATTTTACTTTAAAGCTTTTTTCACATGCTGGTGAAACAAAATGGGTATTTTCAGTTATACTGTTATATAATTCATAACTCTTTTGTACTTTGCTTCAAATGGAATGGTATTAAACATGCAAATTTAAACAATTTTACCTAACAAAACATGTGGAAGTAGGACAAAGTTTCCTTAATAAGACTTTCTAATTTTGCTCTATATGCTTAATTAAATATCTCTGCCCCATAACACTTGAATTGCACTTTGTGCCAGTTTTGCATTGCATATTTTAAATGAAAACAAATATTTACTGCTTATGTAGGCTGTGCAAGGTCGTTCTATTACACAACAAGATAGAGACTTGCGTGTTGACTTGGGATTTCGAGGAATGCCAATGACAGAAGAACAGAGGCGACAATTCAGCCCAGGTCCACGAACAACAATGTTCCGTATTCCAGAATTTAAATGGTCCCCCATGCACCAGAGATTACTGACTGATCTACTATTTGCTTTAGAAACGGATGTGCATGTTTGGAGAAGGTAAGAGACCATTCATTTTCTAGTGTAATAAAACACATACAATTTTCTTTAATATCTTTACGGGTTTCTTTTTAAGCATTCTAAGTCTACTTGCTGAGGTCTAGATACCAGTTGGGCAGAACTACATGAGGCAAAGTCTTACCTAGTGAACTATGCTTTTTTTTTTTTGTGGAAATTGTGGAACTTGACAAAATGGATAGGTTGTTCTGTGATATAAGCTTTGACACCTGTAGGCTAGATTCATACCCAATCTGGCTCATTTGGATGAGGAGAACAGCTGGACTCTGCTGTATGGTTAATGCTAACTGCCTTGATAGAATCAGTGCTGTACACTTTCTCTAAAATCAGTCTCTCCATTCTGCTGCATGAGATTTCTGTCACCCTCCAACCTTTTTTCTGGAAGGAGGGTTGTGGAAATTAAGGATCCTAAAGAAATTTATTATTTAGATCAGGGGTGTCAAACTCGTGTCGTCATGGCATCGTCATGTGATATATTGAGACTTTTTTCCTCTTTGCTAAACCGGGTGCGGCCGTGGCCAACATGTGATGCATCCGGCCTGCAGGCCGTGTGTTTGACAGCCATGATCTAGGTTCAGGCTCCATCATGAGATGGAAACAACAATGTACAGCAGATAAGTTCCATTGGAGGAATGTACCATTCGCTACCATTGACCACAATATCTTGAGCAGCCAGCAAGGGCAGAGGGAATATTTTGTAGTGATTCTAGGGGCAGTTAGGGGTATTCTATAGTATGTCAACTGTACTGGTTAATAGTGGGATTCTGGGTGCAATTCAAAGTATTAGTTGTCATCTGTAAAGCCTTTAAGGACTTTCCCCCCAGGCTCTGGGGTCAGTGTGTATTGGTTTGTTGTTACAGTGTTTGCTGTTTCCATGCTGAGCATCTCTTTTTGTTTTTGATTGTAGTTTGAATGTTTGTTTTTAATCTATGCATTGCTGAAAATGCATTTAGAGATTACTTTGGTAAAGGAATGAAAGAGCTTTTAAGGACAGGAGGAAGGAACAGGCCTAAACAGTCGAGAGATTGAAGCATTTTTGAGAATGAAACTCAAATCAAAATACCCTATTTTGCTTTTGTTTAATGTAAAATGGCAGAGAGAAACTTGGCTTTCAGAATTCTGTTATACACTACAGCCATAAAGTTGAATTTCTGGAAACCCTTTTCTTGGTTTGGCTTATCTGAAAGGACTGATATTACACTTGTAAGCCTCACAAATTTTTCAACACAGAGGCATGCTTTTAGAACTTGAAGATGGCAACAGATCCTTGGGCATCCCACTTTCTATAGAACGAGTTGTCAAGACATTGTTCCAACCAACAGTAAGTGAAATCATATCATGGACTTGCACCATGCAATGCACAGTGCCATGCTACAACTAACATAGCAATTGGGGAAAAAAACTTGCTTCAACCAAAAGCTGTCCTATAACTTGTGGCTTCATTTTCATGGAAATTACTGGAAAACAAATGGGAAATGAAGAGTTGCTCAGGATCAGTATCTGACTTTCCCAATTCAATGTTAATTTTTATGGAGAAATTGGCCAGAGGAATTCATCACAGAGACCTCTAAGATTGCCTTTGTTCTTAATCTACTGAAAGATGGTGTTACAACAGATTGTGTCCCTCATTGAGGATAATGATCTACTATTGGATAATTGTAATCCTCATGTAAAGTTTTAGAGCTGCTTATGATAACTCATCCAAGATATCAGTAGCAAATTGGAAGAGTCTCAAGGTGAGCCTAAACGTAACAGAGTTTGTGAACATGTAGTTTATTTTCAGCTGTATGCCAGATATGTGGATAAAAGTGAAGTTGCTCAGATTGAGCAGGAAACTTGCTGATGAACTGATACACACCAGAAAATTTGGAAGAATTGTTCCAACAGTGTTGGTTATAAGATGTGTGGCTATATAAATGTTTTAAATAAAAATAATAATAATGTGTTAATTGAGGGGTGACTGAAGGAATTCAGACATAGAGGAAATAATTTTACATCCTCTCTTCACTCCAGTCTCTTCCTTTGTGGCTTTCTTATCTATCTGGGGAGAATTCACAACCTTTCTTTGACTCAATCACCTTTTCTTGTGGTCTCCTTGGCCTCCAGTTCTGGACAAGTGCAGTGAAGAGGTCCCTGTTCTCAGCAGAGATAAAGAGAATATGTGATTTCAATTTGTATTTCTACTGTAGAAGCTTGGGATACCTAACTAAGATGTACATGGTTAAAGTACAGACAAACTGAGTCAGTTACATATTGCTGCAGCATGGAACTGCAACAGGGGTGGGTTCTAGTTACCTTTGCTACCAGTTCTCAATGGAACACACACACACACACACACGCTCGCTTTGCTTGCTCGCTCATGGCGCTTCTGTGCATGCACAGAGCATCCGTGATGACGTCCAGGCGGGTGAGCGGAGCCTCCCGCCGCCATTACTACTGGTTCACAAGATCCGGACCAAACCAGTAGCAACTCGCCACTGAACTGCAGGCCACACAACAAGCTAGTGTCTGAATCTCTCCAGAACTTCATCTTCAGGAAGTTTCTTAGACTCCACTTCCATAAGCTTGGCACCGAAGCTCTCAGACAATTAAGAAGTCACAGAACTGACAAAAAGCAAGTGCTCTTTATTATTCTTATTATTCTTTATACATTCTCTGATGTAGAAATATAGCTGTCTACTCCTTCAGACTTTGGTATAACAACGAAAATCATATGAATTGCTCACACAGTTACTAGAGAAAGCCAAGCTTGTGGAAACAATTGCCAGGCAATTGCTTTGAGCTGCTCCTGTTTTGCAATGCACTATTCCTCTACAGCTGAAAATAAATTAATATATGGAATATTTGTCATTCTGCATCACAGGTTCTGTTCATGTCTAGTATTGGGAATAAATTGGATGTAATGTCCATGGGGAGCAAGACACAATATCTTTCCATATCAAAAATCTCAGTAGTACTATTTACATGTATCCCATCATTTCCTTTATCACTGTCCTGAACATATGACCATTAGAGATCAATTAGCCAATGCCTCTTCAGAACTGGTGAATTATCTTAGGAAGGCATGCTTATTTGCCAAATTGGATTTGACAGGTGCTATAATTTGATCAGAATGAAAAAGGGTCATGAATATTTAACAGATTTTTATATGTATAGTAAATTTAAATACACAGTAATGCCCATTTGAATTGATTAATTCTCCATCAATCTTCTCCAGATTTGTGAATATTTTTTGATGTTTTGGACAACTATATACTGATATATAAATGATATACTGATTTTTTTCCCAGAAGCTCCGCTTTGCACAAATTTCAGAAACGTCTTTTCTGAACACTGACTTTTTGCTTAGAAAAATATGGATTTGATCTTCCCAGTTGGACTGTTTGGGTTACTGTACCTCTACAATCAGGATACAGATGAAGCCTACAAAAACAGACATCTAAAAATGTGAACGATGCCCAGTGTTTCTGTGCTTTGCTAATTCTATAGAATTGAGTACATAAGACCACGATTTTAACTTCTAAAAAGTAACATACATGGTCTGTTCAAGAGTATGCAGCTTTTCAAAGGCTGAAAATCTCTCCAGCTTTTGTTGTGCAAACAAACTCGGACCTGCCTTGGGAGCTGCTCTCCAACTTTCATCAAAGGAAAGGGAAATCTCATGCCTTATGCCTCTTCCACTCATATCTGTCAGTGAACTAAGGCTGTTCCTTCAAAAATAGCAGGTTTTCTTCAGCTGTTTCAATCCTTTAACCCTGGGAAAGGAGGATTGTGAGAAAGAGAGTCATAGTAAACCTATGTTTATTCTGCATGGCATAAGTGACGGAAGATGGGAACTGCAGGCTTTTAAGAGTTTGTTACTATAAGAACAATGAAATTGAATTCTAGTATTACTTGTTGTATCTGTTTCTTGATAAAGCCTACCTTGAAAAGCTGGCAGCTTTGAATTTTGCAAGCCTGTTTTTCTTTCTGATTCCTCTTAGAATCTCTTTCATGGATTCCTTTACAGCAACATTCCTACATTGTTCTTTAGTGCACAGGATCTTTAGGGATTTTGTCTCCAACAAATGGTTTTTGGTCAACTTGTGAGACTTGTTAGATCAATATATATTTGTAACTTGATATCACAAAGGAGATAAATATTGTAAATGGATACATATATATGTGTTGTTTATTGTTTTTCACTGGTTCCCAATTTGATTGATTTCTGTCATTTTGATCTTTGTAGTAGCAACTGTCTTTATAGTTTTACTTATAGTCTTTCTTTTCTTTTTCTTTTAATAGTCATTCTACAAAATCAGTTATGGACTTTGTCAATAGTAATGAAAATATTATTTTTGTACATAATACAATCCACCTCATTTCTCAAATGGTAGACAATATTATTATTGCTTGTGGAGGAATTCTGCCACTGTTGTCTGCAGCAACATCCCCAACTGTAAGTACAATATTTCCCTCTAATGGATATGTTGCAAATTGCACTGTATATTAGTAACACTTGTTCTGAGCATGATTTTATAAGAAGAAAATATTCACATTTTTCATTTTTTAAACTACAGGATGTAGTTATTTATGTTAATTATGCCTTTAGCAAATTACATTGCTCTGTTTGTATATCATAATCCCATTCTTACCTAGTACAGCTTTATAAATTCCTTTTTGTAGTACAGCTAATACAGCTTTAAATGCAGATTTGGCATAAGAGCTATTGTCTCTTTAAAAGTTAGTCATAAAATAGCATATTCTGCTAAATAGGTAGAAAGAAGATTTTGTTTAACGTGAAATAAAATACAATTGTAGCATCCTTAAATTTTGAAATGAGAGTAAAATATCATTGAAAGAATGCTATTAATATCATTTAAAATATAATTACTTTATCCCAATATAATAAATTTTGCTTTCTTTTAGAAAAGGCTGGTATACCTCACCAAAATATAATTTGAAATATAAGGATTTTTTTAAAAAAATCCTTTTGTTTCAAAAGTGATTTGACTGTCAGATCTGAGACCCTGTTGATGCAGAACACGTTATACATTACATCCTCAGAATGCTGCCCAGCAGCCCTGCTTTGGGTCACATAGACCTTCCTTGGGAAGGGTGACATGGAGACCAATCTCCAGGGCTGCGTAGAGGAATTTTCAAGGCATTTAGAAGATAAAATCGCTTGGATTCATTCACAGTTGAATTTCAAGTGTGGAAGACTTGTGAAGATGCCCAGGGAAATGGGACTGGTTTGATTCTGTTGGACATGAGGAAGTAGATAGGTTCCTGCAGAATGCAAATATCACCACCTGAGTATTAGATCCTTGTTCCTCTTGACTGGTTAAAGCCACCCGGATGGTATCATGTGGGCGGGTCCATTTTATTTATTTATTTATTTAATTTAATTTCTATACCGCCCTTCTCCCACAGGACTGAGGGCGGTGTACAGCCAACTAAAAACAAATAACAAATGTTAA
>JANHZT010006068.1:541079-551854 GCA_032468215.1 Stegonotus admiraltiensis
GGGTTAGGACAGCCCAGCCTGATGAAACAAATGGGTTTTCAGGGCCCGGCGGAACGCACGGAGGTCCGGGATCCTGCATATCTCCAGGGGGAGCTCATTCCAGAGGGTAGGTGCTCCCACAGAGAAGGCTCTCCCCCTGGGGGTCGCCAGCCGACATTGTCTGGCTGACGGCACCCTGAAGAGGTCCTCTCTGTGGAAGCACCTACCCTCTGGAACAAGCTCCCCCCGGAGATACGCAGGATCCCGGACCTCTGTGTGTTCCGCTGGGCCCTGAAAACCCATTTGTTTTTTGTTGGTAAATTTATCTTTGCTGGAGGAGGTTGCTCCAGCTCCTTTTAAAGAGGCACTAGTGTGCTCCTACTCAAGAAATCATCACTGGATCTTTCCTTGTTAGACAATTTTTGTCTAGTCTCCTACCTGCCCTGTTTTTAGGAAAAGCAGTCAAGAAAGTGGTGGCGTTGCAACTCTTGAAGATCCTGGAGGAAAGAGATATATGGACCCTTTTCAGACAGATTTCAGGCCTATATACAGGACTGAAACTTCACACTTATGGATGATCTCTGGCAGGAGTAGAATGGAGGTGTGCTTCCATTTTTGCTCTCTCTGACCCTTCAGTGGCTTCCAATGCAATTGATCATGACATTCCTTTAGGCTGACGTGAAGAGTTGGGGTTATGAAGCATAGTTTGGTGTTGGTTCACTTTTTTTCCTCTGAGGCCAGTCCTAATCAATGTTAATAGGGAGCGAGAAGTCCTGGTCATGGCACCTCCACTGAGCCCAGAGAGGGCTCAGTGCTCTCTCTGCTCCTTTTCAACATCTATATGAAACCTCTGGGTGAGATCATCCATTTCCAGGGGATTAGATACCAGTATAGTAAGGATACCTAGTTATATCTTCATCCCAGATGAACTGAGTATTGCATGGACGTCCTTTCGCAGTGTGTGGGGGTCTGGATGGGGAACAACTGAACCTCAGTAAGATAGAGTGGCTGTGGGTAGGTGTGTGAGGCCCTTTGCCCAACTTCGCATTGTGTGCCAGCTGTTCCTTTTCCTGGACAGGGAGGTTCATACCCTGGTCATGTTCTGCCTGAACTAATACAATGCTATGTACACGGAGCTACCCCTGAAAAGTATCCAGAAGCTTCAGCTAGTGCAGAGTGTGGCTATACGAGCCATACTGGGCCCCCTAAAAAAGACCCATATAAAAGACCCCTTTCTCAGTGAACAATACTGGGTACCTGTTTGTTTCTGGGTCCAATTCAAGGTGTTGGTTATCACCTATAAAGTCCTATACGGTATAGAGACAGGTTACCTAAAGAACTGGCTTCACTCTGTTCACTCAATTGATCAGACAGGTAAGGTATATTTCACACCCCTATCAGAGAATTTTAACTGGCAGAGTCTTGGTAGAGAGCCTTCTCTGCTGCTGTCCCCACATTGTGGAATAATCTGTGGTGAGGAAAACCCCCAGTCTCTTGGCCTTCCACAAAGGAATTTGTGGCCTTGTGTATGTGTGTATGGGGGGGGGGGGCACAGAGGACTTTGAATGTGGGGCTGACTAGATCCATGAGTGCCCCCTCCCCCATTTTGTAATAGCTAATATTAACTAACCATCTTAGAATTTGTACCCTTTCCATATTTAATTATCATTAGTCTATAATTTTAAAAAGTTTAATTCTAATTTAATTTTAATATTAATGTTTATACATTGTTTTATCTATCAATTATATTACCATCTAGCCCCTCTTGAAGGAGATGGACAGTTTAGAAATATGAAATATAATTATATGCATACATACCTTAGATTTAAAATTAGTTTTAAAATATAAACACAATTCAGAGAAAACACAGCTGTTGATTTGATAAAGTTGATAGATGACCGTGTTGCTTTGTCTACTAACCTGATGAGCATATTTCATAGTATTGTAACTGATGTCTAATGGTCTGCTGTGCTAGAATTTATTTGAGCCAAACAAAATATCATTTAAGAAATTGTTCTTAATATTATTCACATATAGTACAAATCAGCTTCTAGTCAGAATTGTTTTGTTATAAAAGGTAAAGAAATTATAAGATTTTTGCCAAATGGCAAATTTCTGGATCATATAATGTTTGGTTTTAGTGTACAATGTGTAAGTTAGAAGTCATCATTGTGTTTAAACTATATAATATACGTATACTTTCATATACACACACATACATATACATTATGTACGTAAAAAACACACAGTTTTTAATTAGTAGCCTTATATATTGTTATATGTCAAATGAATGCTGTTCTAATTACTTATTAATTTGAGTTGTATCAATTACAGTGATGCCGTATAATAAAGTTTAGAAAACGAGTTTTTAAAAATTGACTTTTTAAATTGTGAATTAATATCTGATTTTTTAAAATATTACCTTCTGTTTTGCATTGTATTTTCATTTGACTGTAACATTCTTTTTCTTTTTGTTGTGATCTGTTGTCTGCTTTGTCTATTGCATGTCCAGGGTTCTAAGGTTAGTATTATTGTTACAAGTTTTAGTTTTTAGAATTAGACATTTTTTTCTGTGTGCATTTTTTAATTATTTAGCTTCTTTTGATAAATATATATATATATATACATTATTAACAGGTTTTGATTGTATAATCTAACTGTACAAGAGTAAAAGTGACATTCCAAGGGCATCACTTAAATATACCATGACGAGAGAGGGGGGGACAGGGAGGGAGGAAGGGGGGGGTCTTTGAATTTGCATTTCTAGTTTGCTTCTTTCATCTTCTTACCGCCTGGGCAACATGAACCAAGGATCTTGGCTCAATAAACAAGGGATGATTTAATTGCAACAGTATTAAGAAGAAAACTGAACAAAACACTTTAACCTTCAATAATAACATTAAAAAAGGCTAAATATTTTTCTCTCTCTTGAAAGAACACCTTGAATGGAAATAACATTTTTCCTCAACCTGTGGGTCCTGACCCACAGGTTGAGAACCACTGGTTTAAAACAAAAGGGTTTATTATAGCTTTGCTTTCTTCTTATGCTAAGAAAGCTTTAAACATAATAAATATCTTAGTTCTTAATATGTTCATAAATTACCAGTAACAACACTTTGTTGATTCTTCTGTTATCTGGAATGCATTGAAGAAGTTCTGTATAAAACTGTATTTTTATACTGAACATAACCACAAGCCGTTCTGTGGCCTTGTTGCTAAAATTATGCAGATGCTAGTTAACATGCCAACCTTCTGACCAAATGAATTGTTTAACGGGAGAGTGATGAAAGCTTTCCATAGAGCAACTCACTATTTTTCCTGTATTTTATGAGAAATGAGTCCTGTTCAAGGTTTGTGCAGTGTTCCACTATGAAAATAGACTTTTCTATTTTGGTTTTAATTAGTGAAGACTAAAATAATTTTTTGCACTGACACACACACACACACAGACACACAGACACACACAGACACACACTTATATAAAGGTATATCTACTGGATTTTAATAAATTAGAAGGTGATTTTGAGATCTCTCTCTCACACACACACACACACAAACACATGTCACACAAACACATACATAATATATAGTATGTCTGTACATAGTGATTTTATACAAAAATTTATAAAATATTTTGCAGAAGTGATTACAGAATTATTTCTCATAGCATACCATTGTTAAAAGAGACGCTGCTTCTGAAACATGGAAAAATGAATATTGTTAATGTTTAAAAAAGTATTTTGCTATATTATTGCAAGACATAAATAATACATTATTTAAGTGCATTATATTTACACAAGAGTGAAATTCTTGACAGACTAATGTTAGATATTTTTTTAAAAAAATGAATTTCAAAAGAATTTTTATATGAATAAGATTCACAAAACTATCTTTGGAAAATTACTTATAATTGATGCCAAGTGATTCCTTTGCAATGTTATCTCCCATCTTCCATAAAATTATCTTTAAAAACAATTGCATGAACTGTGTATGTGTTTGTGGGTGCAGACATACATTTCATGCAGTTAGATGTGGCCTACTAGGAAAACTTTCATGAAAGAAACAGCTATCTTCTGTTGTTTTTTCTGATATTCTAGATAAAATATAAATTATACTTTTTATGTACATATTGCCAATAATGCTTTTTACATTCTGGTCAAAGTCTTACTTCTACATAGCATGTCATATTCATGATATTTTGTTCTTAATTTCCAGTGAGAAGAAACCCATTTATTCAATTTTTTATTCATTTGTATTCCTTTAATGGAAAATTGAAAATCCATTCTGTTTAACATATATGCTGACTTTATTGAAGTTAGTTCATATAAATAACTTTTGTTCTAGGGATTTCATATTATATAGTATGCATGAACAAATAATTTTCCTTATTTGTTGCTATTTTACATTATTTATTCTCTGTTTCACCGTAGTCAACATGCAGAGAAGAAATGAAATAAATGTTTGTGCATGTAATGTATTCACATGTGCGCCACATTAGAAATCTAACGTTACGCCTTTCTTTTCAAGACGGAATTGGAGAATATAGAAGTAACTCAGGGTATGTCAGCGGAGACAGCAGTAACTTTTCTCAGCCGGCTGATGGCTATGGTTGATGTACTCGTATTTGCCAGTTCACTAAATTTTAGTGAAATTGAAGCTGAAAAAAATATGTCTTCTGGAGGTTTAATGCGACAGTGTCTAAGGCTTGGTAAGTTTCCCATAGTGAACCAGGCAATTACATATAGACCAATTAAACTAGGTATTAGTGTAGGAAAGGAAAAAAACCTTATGTGGAAGCTCACTTGATTTTGCGTAAGAAAGAATATTTTATTGAACGTTAAGATTTTTAACCTACTGTTACCTCTCTACCTTATTATAGAGACACTTTTGATTTAGTATTTGTATTCTAACAGAGATAAATTTCTAATGAAAAAATAGCATTATCATTCAATCATGTGATGTGTTAATGGGTCTTTTGAGGCTATTTCTGCTTTTCCTCACCTTTAGGGGAAATATTTTGTTCTAGCAATTACAGACTCCCCCAAATATAGAAATTAGTAACAGTTGTTAGTATCTGAACATTCTGTTTTATATCATTTGTTTTTCTTCTGATAATTATAATACATCTGTATAAGAAACACATTTTAAATATATTTTTAAGCAAACAATTGATAATATACTATACTGCTCTAAAGTATTATACCTGTTACCATTTTCTTTAGCACTAGAGTACGGAAGCTGTTGAAGGTGTGTTGGCCACAAATAAAAATATGTAAAATCTGGAGCCTCAGTATCTTTATAGCTGAAGTTCTATAAAATAGTTGCAAACTATCAGGCTTTCTAAGAATTCATTATTAAGTAAGTTGGTCCAGAACCAGGGAAGAAAAAGATGGCTGATCTTTCAATTCCTGTCAATTGTGTTAATTTAGTGGTACTATATTAGGGTACTGAGGGCTTTGAAGAAACAGGATAGAAAGAGTATTGATGCTTTTGAACTTTGGTGTTGGAGAAGACTCATAAGAATAATATGGACAGCCAAGAAAACAAATGATCATCAAACAAATCAACCCCAGAGTTCTTCCTACAAGCACAAATATTCAGAGTCACAAATAATATTCAGGCTCTTTGGACATGCTTTGTGAAGACTTAGCTCCATGGAGAAGACTAATGCTGGAAAAGGTGAATGAAGAGAAACAAGAGAACAACAGTAGATGAACTCACTGTTACAGTGGTGTTTGCTGCGTCCTTGGAAGATCTGAAGGACCAAGCTGGGGGCTAATCATCCTGGGGGGGAGGGGGGGAGGGTTGTTAAGATAAATACCAATTGGCTAATATGTAATCATAATCATTTTCTTCAATTATGTGTAATTCATCTCTAATAAGAGCTTTACTTTGTGATAAAATAACCAAGGAATCTGTTGACTTTGAAAAATGTGGACCCTCTTCCACTTTTGTCATTTCCTCTTTTTGGCTGTGTCATCTTTACAGGTTTTTTTTACATAATTTATGTTTATTAAACAAGACTAAATAAATTTGATAGATAATTAAAGATATTAGTTATGTTAAAAGTGCAGTGATACTATCATAATTTATAACAGACTAGTTAATCCAGTATGAGACAAAAAGTGTAAAGAAATGGTGATCTTAAATCTAAACATGGTTTATACATATTAAAACCTTAAAATTAACTTTTAATACTGTCATCTTGTATGCTAAAAGTCCAAGCATTTCTCTAATCCAAATCAAATCCAAATTTGCTTCAAAATTAAAAATTCAAGTAGAAGTTCCTTGTGTCAGAGCTCCCTCTTGTGGTTCCAAATATCTCAAGAGATTCATAAAAAAGAAAACATAATAGCACCAAATAATGTATAGACCAAACAAAGACGGCTGGAGGAAAATAAATTCAGATAAGGGAAGCAAAGTGGTTGTTATCATCATCATCATCATCATCATCATCATCATCACCACCTCTGATTGATCTTATCCTGCTTATAAATCAGTTCATCATTCTAAGAACTATTATAAGAAGACTATTACAAGAAAAAAAATATATGAATGGTCAACCCTATTGACCGTTCAAAAGAAGAAAAATAAGCAGTTTTAGAAATTAATTAAGCTATTTTGGAACACAAAAGCAGATGTTCCTAAATCCCCCCCAAAGAAAGAAAAAGATCCGTAATGAAAAGGACATAAGGATTATTAAGGGAATTTTAATTAAAACATGAAGGTTCTATTTGGGAGGCCCCCATTGTTTATCACCTAAATAAAAGTGTAATTTGGATGATTTCTTCTTTAAAGAAATTCTATGTCTGTGTAATGGGCCACTAGCTAGAGTTGAATTTGGAAGTAAAATTAGATTGTTTTTAAGGATCAATTTTTATTTATTCTTATTGCTTTTAAAACAATAACAGGAAAAAGGGAAAAAAGAACAAAACACAAAGGTAATCATGGATATAAATACATTATCATGAAAAAAGAAAGCAACAAATATTTTAAAAGAGGGGGGAAACAACAGAATAAACAAAAAGGAAGCGAAATATAATGTATCATTATAACAGTAAACAGTTACATAATTAAAATAGTTGCAATTCTGTATATGCTTACCTAATGTAAATATTATGCTTTTAAGGTTTGCCTTAATGATAAACATAACAAATTAATTAAATTTAACACAAGGGTAAAACACTTGTATTAAAAAATATTGTAGGCAAGACATTGGGAATTAGGTTACCTTCAGTTCAGGCAACCCAAAAGACAAAAACTAAATAAGTTGAAAGTTAAATTATTTTCTCAAATAAGTGAAATAGACTTACATAAAAATAACCTGAAGTTCAGAAATACACCTGAGGATTTGAGGAAGGATTATTTAAAAATGAAAAATGAAAAGCTTAATCAAAACTTGACTTGGATATAGAAGAAACTTCAGAAATTCAAGAAATTAACACATTTATTTAAATTTATAATTTTTTCATGCTATAGACACTCCATTTTTTCAATCTGCCTCAGGCCACAAAACAGCTACATTCCAACAAGTTTTTAAATACACATCTTTTAAAGACATGTTCATTTTCTTTAGGTGTTTGATTTTGTTACTTGAAATGGGAAGTTAATCCTATTAATAGTTGAGGAATATTTTAATTTGATTTGAAACAGAAGCCGTTGGGTCCAATTTTTGGATTCCTGTCTCTTCTTAGTCTTTAACCTCTTCTTTTATCGTGGAGAATGAACATTTTTATTGACATCATTAGTTCACTATACAGAAACTTTGCCCTCTAGATGAGTGCAGTAGTTCTCTTGTATCTGAACAGTTGACAGAAATCAATTGTTTTGATTTTTTTGAGTATATTTTATATATTCAACTGAAGGTGCAACTGATAGAATGTCACCTGTGTTCCCAGTTTTAAACTCTGCCAACATTTCTTGGCTTTGAGAGTAAGGCAAGTCTGTTTTTGAAAATTCAAAAGCTTGAAACGTTATTCGTCCTAATAAACATATTGCCTTTAAGGAATTTGTAATTCATTTTATCTAAGCGTTCTCAACTTCAGTCATTACCTTATGTATATCAGATTACCTGATAGTTAGATGAATGATAGGCATTCTCTAACCAGGTGCTTCCCCCACTCTTTATGTGTCATAGGGCTTCAGTCAAATGGATATGGCTGCCAATGTGACTTTTTTGACCCATACATATAGTTCTAGCTCTGGTACCTCTTTATGCCTCTTATGATCTTTCAAGATAGGGTCACCTAATGTGGAGTAAAATGCTAAGTAACACCATGACATTTTCATTCCATTTCTTACTAAAAATAAAACAAATACAATAGATGCATTAGGCATCCATTATACCTTATATATGGTGTATAACATTAACCCATAAAACATAACAGCTCTCTTCCAAAACAAAAAAGAACTTGAACCTTCTTTTTCCCTTCATTCTTTTTTTCACATAGCATCATAGCATCATTCACTATGGTTCTCAGGTGACAAAATAATTATACCCCTTGAAAATATTCAGTTCTCAGATATTAAAAAGCTTCCCTGAGTTCTACATTACATACATTCATCATCAGTTGGTCTCAAAATCACAAACAGAAATATAATTGCTACAATGTGTTTTTATTAATTTGCCAAAAATTAAGCCTTACACCTATTGTATGTTAAAGATATGTCATTACTACATACCATCTATTGTCACTAATTTGTCATTTACCTGCTTTGTATAGTGCATTTCCTTATATGTCAAAATGCATTTTTTTCTGCTCTGTTTTTTTATTATTTTTTGAACCATCTTAGTTATACCTTACCTGCTTATTCTTCTTTCATATGAAATTCATGGCCTTCACTAAGATAATTTACATATTTGTCCTAAATTCCTCCCCTTTCCTATTTTAAATTAAATATATTTATTATATATATTATGTAATTTCTCCTGTTGCTGTTAAATATTCAGCAATAGCAAATACATATAAATACACAAGATAAATACATAAGATTAAGAAACACATCTAATACTAATCTTAATTTATCTATTCCTAAATACATCCAAGCATAACAATCCTACATACTATAGTAATTCATTTTGATAGAATTTGCATTTTGATTTATTTCATTGCTATTTTAGTGGCTTTATTAATGCATAGTAGTTGTAATTAATTGCATATTTTTTTATTACTTAGTTTGTTGTGTTGCTGTGAGAAACTGTTTGGAATGTCGACAAAGACAAAGAGAGAAAATAAACAAATCTTCACTAATCTGCAGTAAAACACAAGAGACTCTTCAGGGCATAAGTGCAACTACTACCAAGGTAAAATATTTTCTTTTAATATATAACAGTCCATTAAAAGTGAATAGGAAAAGAGAAAAAAACCTGCTATCCAGTATATTAGACAGATAGGGATAACTTCACAGTTTGATAATTCCAAAATTATTTTCTTACATATTTCATAATCTTGAGACAGGATTTGGATTTACTATGAACAGTTGCATTTATTATCAATATTCTTTACCCCTTCAGACAAGAAGATCTAAGGGGTTATAAAACTATCAATGGCAGTATTGATGAAACAAATGTCAATTTGTTGTATATGGTTATATCATAAACAATTCCAGATCAGTTATACCACTTATTCATTCATTCATTCATTCATTCAAATTGTAGTCACCCAACTCCAATGAAATCTAGGCACCTTAAATACAAGCAAAAAATCTGTAAAAAAGGATAAATCATAAAACCATACACTCTGAACTAAAATGAACTTAAAAGTGACACAAATCAAATCAAACAGTCTTCTCCTAAATACAGTAATAAATAATCCAAGGCTTGGGCCAAAGCCAGGTTTTCAAAGCTTTCTAGAACCTTCTGTACATTTCTGTGTGGGATGCTGTTCCAAAGCTGCCTTGTCCTGCAAGGTTACAACATTTTGTAGGGGAAGTGCACTCTCTCTGCAGGAACATACTGGGTAGGCAGAAGTGATTTAAGACAATTGGTCCCTCATAAGACCTAATACTGTGTCTTATATATTCTACGTACCTTCAGGTTTTTACAAGCTATCTGAACATACTAATGAGTACGTGTGTTTCTGCAGAAGGGAGAAACTTCTGAGTCTGTCCTGCTGTAGTTCCTGGGGAATAATGAGTCTCCATAGCAGGGGTAAAATTCAAAATTTTTCCCTATTGGTTTTGTGGGCGTGGCAGGGGAAGGATATTGCAAAATCTCCATTCCTACCCCACTCTGGGACCAGCCAGAAGTAGTATTTGTCGGTTCTCCAAACTATTCAAAATTTCTGCTATCAGTTCTCCAGAATCTATTAGAACCTGCTAAATTTCACCCCTGCTCTATAGGTGTGTCTGAGGCAGGCTTCCCAGGTCCAATACTATGAAGATTTAATAAGTTATTGTTTGCACCTTAAATTGCACTTATAAACATGGGCAACCAGTATAACACTCATAATATTGCTTTTGGATGACAATATTGGGACATTCTCATCAGTACATGAGCATATAGGAGCCAGTTGAAACAAACTGATTGCACATTATTGGTTTTAGCACTCTTCTAGTAACAACCAAATGCATTGCAGTGCCAAATTTTAAATTTAAAACCAGCTTCATATGCTAACATCATCATTATTATTATTATTATTATTATTATTATTATTATTATTATTTATTAAATTTATATACCACCCCTCTCCTGAAGGACTCAGGGCGGTGAACAGCCATTGTGTTCTGTCCCCCCTGCTGCTGGAGCCAGAAACACACTCACCAGCAAGGTCGGGGAACAGATTTATTGCCTTTCG
>JANHZT010006068.1:561928-575566 GCA_032468215.1 Stegonotus admiraltiensis
AGACAGCCAAGCTGTCTTAGGAATTCTGGGAGTTGAAGTCCACTGGGTGTGAAAGAGCCAAGTTTGCCTACCACTGTCCTACACCAAAGAATTTGCTTAATTATAGCAACTGGAAGTGGCAGAACTGTGTTGCTAAGTGGTTCAATCATGAAACATCTCACTTTACAACTGTGTTATTTAGTGATGGAAATTGTCCTTGTTAACCGACAGCTACCTTGTACTATTATAGTAGAATACTGAAAAGGATTTCTATTATTAAATGTCATAGATGGCAATAAGAAATACTCTGGTAATAATAAGCAATACAATCCATTTCATAAAAAATTAGTCATTTTATTAACCGATTATTAGGGCAAAAATAACATCAACATAATTTATACCAGTGATTGGCAGCAGATAGACTATTTGCAACAATAATTGGTAGCTATTGTCATCTTCCATGCAGTAATTCAGCAGTGTGATTACTCTGTGTTTTTGGATAATTTATATACTCTCAGTAATGTCAGTGTGGCTTCCTCTCTAATTCTGGAATAGAAATCTTTGCAGCATGGGTAATCTTTGTTTGAAAATAATACAGAAGATATGTCCCTGCTGATCTTTAAGGATTACTTAAATGATAGTCTGTGAATGTCTTCCAAATTTACTACTGTATTTGGAAGAATATGAGAGACAATTATTGTTCATGTCTTTTTTTTCAATAGATACTTACAGAATGGATAGGTAGCCTTATTGGCAGAATTTTTTTAATGTGTGTGATTCTCCTTAGAGGTCATTTCTGCTTTTAGCAATTAGCAGAAATATTGAAGAAACTAATCTCCCACAAATTGATATGAATTAACTAATATAAGTTTATCAATTTTATACTTCATTTACAAATTGTTCAGCAGTATGAATGAATAATTGACAGCTGTGACTGAACACATTTAACTAACAAAAACAACCCGGTTAAAATTATGGAAGGTTGATAGGTAATATCCTTTGGTTTGGAAGAAAAGAGGTGTGATTATGATTTGTGGTGTTTCACCACCTCTAAAATATGTATGTTATATTCTGTGTGTTCTCCAGGAAGAAGCAATAACTCAAAAGGGCACATTTCCCCTTGTTAACTCTTTATAGCTGAGACCGTTCCAGGCTGGTAATAGCTACATAACTTTAGAAAGTAATTTTTGCACTGTGATCTACTAGAGGCTGGATTTAAAGCTACAGAAAAAAATTCAGTGGATGCAGGCAATCTTATAATTATGTGTGATTTTAATGAAGCACCTAATTTCTGATGAGTTATTTAAAACTGAGGAGGCAGCCAAGATTTAATTAGGGCTGGAAAAACCATAGTTTTGTAGGTCTGAGGCATTCAAATCACTTTGGCTTCAATATTATTTTCTTTCCCAAATCTAAATCATGCTAAATTTTCAAAAGTATAACTTTCCATTAATTTCTAAACAATGGTTTGTGACTTGTTCAACTATTATCCAAAGTATTTTAATTTCTATAATTCTTAATCATCCATTTTGTATTTATTCAATTAAGAATTCATCTATTCACATTTTTTTCACTTCTGCAAGTAGAATTATGTATCTTGTAATTTGATGCTGAACCTTGCTTCTTTTGCAGTGTCAGTTTCAGGTTTTCAGGACATTCCCTCCCTCTCTCCTTTCTGCTTTCAACCTGGTGTTTTGAAACTGTTTTTAGTGGTCATTACAGGCGCTTCATTTGGCCCTCTCTCTAGTTTATTCTCACTACTAATAAGCCACTGCCTTTCTTCTTTTTCTGTCTCTGAACATTTATTGTATCTATCTAATGAGAATATTTCTTCTGGAAAGGAGGAATTAATGGAGCCTTTGGTTTACACTGCAGAGTTTGTAAAACCTTCAAGATTAAAATAGATACTATAGTACAGCCTAATGTGGATCACTGTCTGTTCCATCAAATGTGTTTTCAGTGCATCTAATGAGCTAGATTGTGATTCACGAAAGCTCATGTTACATAGATATTAGTCTTCTAGGTGTAATGATATCCTTTGTTATTGTTTCAGAATATTCTTTTTTCAGAACGGTATTGTATATATCTATATGCATGATTGTATGCATTTGTCAGATTCAGAGGAGTGTGTCAAGATGTTTGGTAACTTACAGATATATCTCGAGGCATTTTTCTTGCCAATACCGAAGCAATTTTTCAGTATTTTGGTTTTTATTTTACTTCCTGGTACAGTATTGTAAAATGGAAAGAGGAGCGCTCTTCAGCTTCTGAGTGAAAAGGAGAATATAATAAATACGCAAACAAACAATGTTAACCTCGTATACTTCATTATAGGACTGATTCACCTGAGCTTTCTCTCTATTTTAGAAAATATTTTATTAATTTCAGCTACATTAAATATTTTTTTTCTCTTTGCTTATAATAAATAAGACCATCTCTAAGAAATACAGTGGTGCTTAAAAGTTTGAATCATTTTGAATTTTTAATATTTCTGCATAAATATAATCTAAAACAGGATCTGTTTTGCACACAAGTGCTAAAACTAGATCAAGAGTAACTAGTTAAACAAATGAGTACAAAATATTATACTTGTTAATCTATTGATTGAAGAACATTTTCCAAAGCTACATATTAGTATATGTTAAACAAAACTTGCTCAGGCATCTGAGCCTTTAAGTCTTAAGTCTACTGCATTTATCAGTTCCTGATGAGCTTCCCAAACTCCAAACAAACATACAGCAAAGATACTACAGTACTCCAAACACCAGAAAAAGAAAACAGACTGGTTATGCAACATAGATACTGACACAACTTTATCAAAAAGTGTGTGACGACACAGCCTACTATAGCACAACCTATACAAGCTATAAAAAAAGAAGAATACCATACTTCAAAATCATCTCAGAAACAACCAACAGACTAAACAACCACACCGCATCTCAGTAGCATGCTAAACAACTAAAGCCCTCGAAAAGATCTTATATAAACCAAAAGACTCAATAACCCAAAAAAGAAAAAAAACCAGAAGTCATAGATAACATACAATCTAAGGGCTGAAACAGCCACTATGTTGAGCAGACAGGAAGAAAACTAACGAGCGCATCCATGAATACCAGCTAGCAGTCAGAAGACACAATGGAAACTCCTTAATTTCAAGACACGTGGACAGGCTTAACCATAGTTTCAGCCTGAAAACTATGAGCATCATATGCCAAGACAAATCCAAAAATTCTAGGATTTCCTGGAACCTTGCAGAAATCAGCTATCACGGGACACATAGAGATAAACCACATTAATGCAAGAGAAACAATAAAAAAGCTAAGAAGGAAACAAAAAGACCAGAGTACATCTTCTCCAGCAGCTTCTATCCAGATAAACAGAGATTAATACTAGCCAAACAATCAAGCAGAAAATAATAATCAAGGAACTACCAAGGAGAAAACCACATACCACCAGCACTGTATACACACAGGGAGCAAACCTCACTCTTACTTGCATTGTCTGCAGCAAATAACCAAGCTTAGAGAGTATCAAGGATTCTACAGTTCAACCCTGGGCTATATATATTCACTTCTGTTGTAGCTTGCCAAAGTCACACATCTTCTATTTTTCAGTGTGATACGCTTTTTTGCACATTTTCACATTTACACATTTCCCAAATCTCCAATTATGTAACATTTACATGGCAACTAAACTTCCATTGCTATGTGGGAAAAGATTTATGATTATTATTAGCCCTTTTCTAGAAACTATGCTTTGAAATGTCTATTCAGAGCAATTCATTTATATTGACTTCAGAGATTACTTTACAGCCATATTTTTACTGTATATGTAATTTTTTATATATTTGTTTGTTTTAAGGTTTTATGAAGGGAAATGCTCCCTATACAGTAACTAATTGTGGAAATAACATGGGTTGATGAATGCTTTTTAAAATAATTGCTACTCTCCAGTTCATTGCTTGGACAGTCTCTGCATCTGATCTACAGAAATATATAGTTCCTGATTTTCAGATATTTGTTTCATGTCAGCATGTTATTTTTGCATGATTAAATGTTTCTCAATAATAACTAGGGTAAATATCATTTAAACCATGGACACCTGCTTCATACTGCCCTTTTACATGCAGTATACCTTTTGGTTGTGTTAGTGACCTTTCTTGCATGACTTTCATGTTTCTGTGATAGATAGAATAAAGAAATAGATAATAGAGTACGTTTATAGCTGCAGTTCTAAGTTTGCTTCTCAAGAAACTAAGAACTCCAGGCATAGATTCTTAGCACTAGAATACTGGAAAATAAATGATGGTATGACCTTCATTCACTTTCCTGTTCAATTATCTTTTTTCCTTACATCATCTCCATCCTATTTTGTTCCTTCTTTTTCTTTCTCTTCCCAGCATAGCTAACTCTGTGCTTTGTCCCATTTCCTCCTTGTTCTTTCCATATACTTTTATGTTTGTATTTGAAAGATTTGTGTTTGAGACACAGTTGATAAATGCAGTTTCTTTTGTTAAGGTGTTTATCATAAAATGCAGTTTTTACTTTGTGAGAATCTTATATAACTTTCATAAAAAATTAGGAAGTAAGCTGTAGATACATTTTAAATAGCAAACGTATAAAATTTTGAAATTACCAAGTAGTAGAAATTGTAGCTTTCATTTTTGGATTTTTCACATGAAGGTTATGTGCCAGTATTAAACAAATCTGGACCTCTTGATTCCTTAGCACCAGCTGTGTTCATCTGGGTCACCTGTAATGTATTTAAAACTTTTATGAAACCAATCCCCTCCTTTTTTTTTTAATGCTATAGTCCATGAAGGTAAATCTTTCAGGAGAAATAATGTGTCTTGATCTCAGAGAAATGCTTTTTGTTGCTATTTTTGTTCCATATGATAAAATAAATGCATAAAACAACAACAACAACAAAAATGTTGATAGAGGCAGTGGTGGTGGAAGCAATTTATTTTATTTATCTGTTCATGATTTTATTTTACCTTTGCACAGAATGGAAGTGAAGGGATTAGTGTCACTGCAATACCTGTGACTGCTCAAAGAAGGGAAATAACTTTTGGTCCATGTTGTCAGCATTTTAAGGTTCAAACTGCTTGTGAGTGGGGAGTGGAAACAGTAGTGGCCATGCTTTTAGTGATTGTACAGTATCTGTTTTACTTTATAATCACTAGACAGCAAACCTTTTCACTTTGTCCTCCTGTCAGAAAATCAAAGGGAAGCCAACTTCATAGAGCTCAGATAAAAGAGGGAATAGGAAACTGGAATAGTTTCTTTCTCTATAAATGGGGAGAAGATCATAAATTTTAGCACTGTTAACTGTTTTATATTCAATTACTTCAAATAAAAGAAACGTTGGCAGCAACCAAACAATGTTAGATTTCAAGCAACTGGACAAAATTTTACCAGAGCATGTAGGGACAAAGAAAAGAGAAGAAAAATGCAATGACAGGAAAGTGACAGGAAAGAGTAAAGCTGGAATAGAAGATTGAGCAATTAATAGTATTGAACTTGAGCAGTTGGGACTGTGAGGAAGAGCTCTTAAAAAAAAAAAGAACATATTTATTTATTTGAAAGTTGCCTGGCTGACAGGAAACTCTGAGCAACTTAACCCTTTAAAAGTAAGAAGCAATAAAACAATAAAAGTAAGAAGAAAAACAGATGTAAACTGGAGGGAACCCCCCCCCCACATGCAAAAAGAAAAAAATAATCAGAAACTCAACAACCACCCTAACTCCAGACCTGGAGCAAAGCCAGGTTTTACTTTTGGAATAGTATGAAAACCATATGGATCTCTGGGAGGATGCTTTTCCTGAGGGCAGGATTTCTGATAGAGAATGACACCTCCTGAGTCTTGATAGATGACATTGTTTGAAGAGACCTGTAACATACCCACTCTGCTCTTACTGGCTGAGCAGAAACTATTGGAAATAGATGATCCTTCAAATATCACAAGAGTTTATACATAATAACAAGCATACTGATTTGCTCCTAAAAGCAAGCTGGCAACCAATGCAGCTTGTGAAACAGTGGTTACATATGGGCATATTGTGGTGCACCTATCATTCTTCAAGAGGTTCTGTTTTAGTGTTTCAACTGACACATTCTCTGAGTCTGAAAAGACAACTACCACTGACCAGGTAATCTTCTAGAGGATAACCTATATGTGTGAATTTGCAGATTATTCCAGTTACAGGTAAGTACTGTATATACATGGGAGTAAATTGAGAA
The DNA here is from genome assembly GCA_032468215.1 of Stegonotus admiraltiensis. Taxonomy (NCBI): domain Eukaryota; kingdom Metazoa; phylum Chordata; class Lepidosauria; order Squamata; family Colubridae; genus Stegonotus; species Stegonotus admiraltiensis. The sequence goes on from JANHZT010006068.1 coordinate 568,150, forward strand.
TTTACCTCAAAATTATCCAGATGTGCTTGTATACAGGTATATACAGTTGATTTTTCCCTCAGCTTTTAAAAAATACCCATATATCCTCTCTCTGGGCTTCAAGATCACCTCAGATGGGGGCTGCAGCCAAGAAATTAAAAGACGCTTGCTCCTGGGGAGGAAAGCTATGGCAAATCTAGATAGCTTACTAAAAAGCAGAGACATCACCCTGCCAGCAAAAGTGTGTATAGTCAAGGCTACGGTTTTCCTAGTTGCAATGTATGGTTGTGAAAGTTGAACCATAAGAAAGGGTGAGCGCCAAAGAACTGAGGCCTTTGAACTATGGTGCTGGAGAAGACTCTTGTGAGTCCCTTGGACTGCAAGGCAATCAAACAGGTCAGTCCTAGGGGAGATCAACCCTGACTGCTCTTTAGAAGTCCAAATCCTGAAGATAAAACTGAAATACTTTGGCCACCTAATGAGAAGGAAGGACTCACTGGAGAAGAGCCTAATGCTGGAAAAGATTGAGGGAAAAAGAAGAGGACGACAGAGAACGAGGGTGGCTGGATAGAGTCACTGAAGCAGTCGGCATGAGCGTAAATGGACTCCAGAGGATGGTAGAGGACAGGAAGGCCTGGAGGAACGTTGTTCATGGGGTCGGACACGACTTCGCAACTAACAACAACATCCTCTCTCTCTCTCTTTCCCTCTCTCCCTCTCCCTCTATACAAATACACACATACATATGTATATATATATATATTCACACACACAAAATACAGAATAAGAGAGTTGGAAGGGATCTTGGAGGTCTTCTAGTCCAATCCCCTGCTTGAGTAGAAGACCTTATACCATTCTGGACAAATGGCTGCCCAATCCCACCCACCAGTTCTGGAGGCAAACTCTTCCACTGATTGTTTTCACTGTCAGCAAATTTCTCCTTAATTCTATCTAGGTTGATAAGCTATATATATAATTTTGCTATGCAATTTATTTCCACAAGTTATACTAATTATTTCAGTTTGGAAAGCTTTTAAAGATGATTAGTTAAATTCATAATGGATGAGTTAAACAGCTATAAGTTGACTGTATGTATTTATTTAGTTTGTGTTTTAATAACAGACTCGGAGAACAAGAAAAATGTGTTATTGCATTTTTTCCTCCTCACGGGCATCTTTTGGTATGTGATATCTGTATGACAACAAAATACCTCAATAACTGGAGTCTATTCTTGTCCTGCACTCAAATGCTTTGAAGAATAGGTTGACCCACTCTTCTTTGTGACAGCCCCTCAAATACTGGAAGGCTACTATCATATTTCCTCTAGTCCATCTCCAGTTTTTATGCATGGTATTAAGAAAACAATCTTTATAGTACTAAAATTCTTTTGTATGCTTGATAGTACCCTTCAATTGGACGAAATGGTGCGTTATAGGATAACAATTTTTCAGCTTCTGCGCTTTGGAAGATCTTGCCTCAAGAGATAAGATCCAACCCATCTCTTATAGCCTTCAGGAAAAGTCTTAAAACACAGCTTTGCCAACAGTCATGGGTCCTGAAGGAGAAGCTGTTGGCTGGTACGCTAACAGAAAAGGCACCCCACCTCTTCCCTCCAAATCATGTTTTTTGGCTTGTTTTAATTTTTGTAATTTTAATCCATTTTTATATTATAATTATTGAATACTTGTTTTATCTGGATGTAAGCTGCTCAGAGTTACCTGAACTGCGAGATGGGTGGCAAATAATTTTGATAAAACAATAAGTATATTTTTCAATCAATGTTCCTTAACTTACAGACTTCATTTAAAATCCAGGACTCTTGTGGGATTGAAATTTGGCAAAGACGTTGACCACATCAGTATTGCCATACTGCTGTAGCCAGCCAGCAGGAAGTCAGAAGTTGTTCCTGTTCTCACTGCTTTTTTGCCTGCCCGTGGTTCTTCTGTTTTAAGAATATCTCTGAAACAAATGATCAATGGATCATGGGTTGTTTAGCCCTTTAATAAAATTAAAACATAAAATGATGAGAAATAATAAAATAGTTCTTCACAAAATACATAATTTTGCTATGCAATTTATTACTGGTTATTTCACTTTGGAAAGCTTTTAAGGGTGATTACTTAAATTCATAATGGATGACATAAACAGCTATAAGTTGAGTGTATGTATTTATTTAATTTGCGTCTTAAAAACAGACTTGGAGAATAAGAAAAAGGGTTCTATTGCATTTTTTCCCTGCTCATGGGCTTCTTTTGGTATGTGACATCCGTATGACAACAGAATAACTCAACAACTAGACATTTAGTCTGGAAGGTCTTTTCTTAGGATATATTAGATATCATAAATAATGAGATTCTTGGTTATCTGTTATTTTAAGCTCTTCATTTATTTCTACTGAAATAAAACATTTATATGTGTGATATCGAGTTCTTTATTCTACAAATCCTATCGTTAAGAGAATGTTATTAGCAAAAGAAATTTAGGTAAAAGTCCACAATGTTATCTATTCTGTAAGTAGGCAAAAAACTATCTTTCATAAAAATCATGTTTTTACATGGTGTTTTCAGAAGTTGAAATTAACAAAAATAAAGTTTACAGTTTGATACAGTTCCTAAGATTTATGAAAACTATTTATAAAATATCAAATATTTGAAAAATAGACATTAAAAAGAACCTTAAGAAATTTAAGGTTTAGTACTTTTTGACAAAAGAAATAAATATTGTATACAGAGGCCCAAATTCTGGATTAAGTCATACAGTAATAGATCTACTGTGCTCTTATTTCTATAAGAAATTGGAAATAAGAATGTTTAGCCTAAATAAGAGAAGGCTAAGGGAAGCCTTGATATCTTCTGCACGTCATCTATTTCTAAAGGATGTCAAAAGGAAGAGGGTGTGGATTTAGTTTTCATAACTCTGGAGGGTATTGACAAGTACCAATGGAAACTTTACATAGAGATATGTAAACTTGAAAGGAGAAAGAATTTCCTGACTATGAGAGCTAGGGAAGAGACTGCCTCTTTGAGTTCTAAGCATTTTACCACTTGATGTTTTCAATCACAGATTGGACAGCTACTTATCTAGAGTAATCTGAAGGTTTTTGTTCTGCGCAGGGGATTGAACTAGAAGACCCCAAGGTCACTTCTAATCCCACCCTTCAAAATATATATAGATATAGATATAGATATAGATAATATTTGAATATAAAATGGGATGATTTAAATACAATAGAGTTTGTCCGGACATTTTATACTTTTGTACAGCAAATGTTTGCCTTACTGTGTAAAATGTTTGCCAGAAGAATTTGTATAAGCAGAAGTAATACTATGTTTGAGAAAGATTTTTCTTCACCCTGTAGCTCATATGCATTAATTAAATGCATATTTTGCATTTCTTTGTTAAATTTAATATGGGGTGCCCAGAATCTTTTTGAAATCTAAAAACTAATCAATTATCCCAGACCTCCGTATATAAACGTTTAATTTTTTTAAAAATAATTTTCCTGTTTAAAATTAATTTCACAGATAGGAACAAGAACATCACTGTCTCAAGAAATCTAAAGTTGATTACGAGAAATATAATACAACCTCCATGGCAGTTGAAGTATTGTTAGTAACTATACTAAATCATGTGCTCCATTTTAAATTACAAAAAGAAATATCTGTATTCTGTCTAATTTCTACTAAAAGGTGTATTGCATTCAAAATGTAGTTCTGAAAATTGTCATGATACAAAATGAACTGGGCACCTGAACTAGAATCTGACTAGTTCCCATATTGAAAAAGTACCTGAGGAAGTAATTAGAGCCCCCCAAATATGTAGAGAACTTGAGACATGGATGCAAATTTCTTGTTGAATTTGACACAGACAATACACCTATGTCTTCAAAATTCAGGTTGGGTCATCTGCTGTCTTCTCTGTCATTGTCAAAGGTTGGTGGTGAGACATGCCTTTATTTGGGTAGGTCCTATGAAACAATATAGGAAACTAGCAGATCAGTCAACTGTCTTGTTATTTCTTTACATGTTTGCTGCTAAATGTCTTATTGAATAGATACAGAATTTTAAGAAGGTACTGCACTAGGACCCGGAAGACCTAGGTTTATAGCTATCCCCAGCCATGCAACCTACTTCACAAGATTACTAAATGGGGGAAAAATCGGTGGAATCTTGTGTGCGTGGCTTTGGGCATTTTGAGGAAAGCCAAATATAAGCAAACAAACAAATATAGACAAAATAATTTGTTCTTTTCTGCTATGTTACATAGTTTTGGTAAATTTGATAGTACCAAGCAAGCATTTCTGAAGCATTATTTTTCTGATTTCTCATTGAAGCCTTGCAGCATAGGACCGGAAAATGTTTGTGTCGTGGCTGCTGTGAAATTCCAGAATAAGAATGTATTTCTAAGTGTTTCTCATGCATTTTGGAGGATTTTCCACCTATATTTTCCAGCCTTATTTTGTGTTGACATTTCTATTTAATTTTTGAGAGCATAACACTACTAATTTACAGACTTGAATATTTCTCTACTTCTTCTGTTGTAGAAACTCCTGCTGTATTTCCAGACAATATCAAAGAAAAAGAAACTCCAACCCCAATTGAAGATATTCCATTGGAAAGCTCTATTCCTCACACTGATTCTGGAATTGAAGAGGAACAAATGCCCAGTATTTTAAATGGGACAGATTTAGAAACAAGCCCTGGTCCAGATGCTATGAGTGAATTGCTATCTACTTTGTCATCTGAGGTGAAGAAATCTCAGGAAAGTTTAACGGAAAGTCCCAGTGAAATTCTGAAGCCTGCATCTTCAATATCAAGTATTAGCCAAAGCAAAGGTATTAATGTTAAAGAAATATTGAAAAGTCTGGTAGCAGCACCTGTTGAAATTCCAGAATGTGGGCCTGATCCAATTCCTTATCCTGATCCTGCACTGAAAAGAGAAGCTCAGCCTATTCTTCCAATGCAGTTTCACTCTTTTGACAGGTATGTAATACATTCAATCACCCGTCCCTCTGTCTTGTCTTGTCTGCCTGCCTGCCTGCCTACCTTATTCTTGATAGTTGAAAGTTGCTATGTTAATTCATAAAACTAACATTAACCATGGTTTGGTGAGTAAACCAGAAACATTGCAAATAGTCAAATGTCATTATTTCTGGCAGCAAGTTTAGTTCTCATTCTGCTTTACTGAGGTATTTTCCTAGGGAATGGTACATCAACGTAAGTCTGGATGAAAAAGTCACTAGAAATGTTTGCAGCTAAAAATGGTGAATAGCAACTGGTAATGTGAACACAATTATTTTCATAGACGTTCACAATAATCATAGGTCATATAGTCAGCCCAAAGGACAGTTTATTTTATGTTATAGTTTACTTGGCTATATTTGTTAGTTTCAATTGAGTGTTTGCATTTGCAAATGTTTATGTCCTATACATAAACATTTGCAGTTACATCCTATACATTTCTCTACAATTCTGGTGATGAAAAGAAATAAGAAAATAATGAACTACACAAACAGTTTGGCTGCATAAAAGGCAAAAGAAGGGAGATAGGGAACTGTAAAGGGATAGGCAGGGAACTGTAAAGAGAGTTAGGACACCATTAAGATTATAAACAGATACCAAATAATTGTACAGATGGTATTAGAAAAACCTAAACCCCAGTCAGAAAAACCTAAACCCAATGCTAAAGCTGAGAATATTAAGAAGGGTAAAAAAGGCTTCATAAAACATGTTTGAAGTAGAAGGGGGAAAAAATCAAAATGCACATATTCAGGTGAAGAAGAGAAAATGCTACTGGGAACAAATATCAAACATGATTTTGATTTAGTATTTTTTGAGAAGAGTGTTTCTATCTTCAATTGGGAAGAGGAAGATAAAGATGCAGGAATGAGGTTTGAAATTAATTGGTAAAGGATACGCATTTACTGTGGATGAATTCAAATCTCCACAGCATACCTCCAAAGAAGAATCTGTAAGCATCTTGAAAACAATATGATCACGAAAAATTAGAATGGATTTCTGAACAGTACATGATGCCTTTGTATCATACTTATTCTTAAAAAGGTTTTAATTTCCTTAGTAAATTGTACTAATATTATTGGCAAACATTTGACAAAGTATTTCATAATATTTTGATTATCACTCGTAACTAAATGTAGGATTGATGACAATTCTGTTGGTTTCACAGTTGACTTGATCAGCACATTCAAAAATGTTCTTCAATGAGTCCTTATATAAACACGAAATTTTAAGGAGGTTGTCACAGATTCTGATCAAGAAGACATATTCTAATTGAATGTTTCCTAACAGTAAGGAAATAACAGAAACAGTTTGACAGGAACTAATTAGAGAAGCGATGGGCTTTCGTTTACCCAATGTGTTGAATTACCACCTGGAGTCATCAATTAGGGATGCTTTAACTTAGATTAATAAAGGGGTTGAGGCAGTTTTAAATGGGTCCTCTAATTTTGTTATTCTGATTTGTGTTTCACTACTATTAGAGTGCAGGAGAGATAGTTTTTTGTGGGTTATATGCTTTTGTTTGTGGGTTATGTACTTGTATGTGCCTTTTTGTGCATATTGTAAATGTTTTCGGGTTTTTTTATTTGTGCATTACAGGTGCATAGGTTTATAAGAATACAGTCGGTGGGAAGATATTTCTGGGATAAAAACTTTGGGGAAAAGTTCAGTAAATTGTGCAATCTTTCCAATTTTTTTATCCAATTCTAACATATGTTTCAAATTACATTTGTTTCTAAACTCATGTAGTAATACTTCAAACATTAGAAAACGTAATCAGTAGGTATGGGCTATTTAAATATAAAAAGACAGATGAAACTTTTAAAAATCTGTTAAGTATTAATGCTCTTAGAAAATGTTTGTTTTACTGTATTTGCAAATCCCTTATTTTCAGTTTTCAGTTTTAGTTCTAATCCTATGTGTAGAACATAATCAATTTAAAGCTACAATATATTACTATTATGAGAATAAGCCATACTGAGCCTTTTTTGTATGGCTTTGCAAACAATAAGACATCAAAACTTCAACAAATCAATATGAATCTTTGGTGATAAATACTGTGCAATAAACATGATATGTCAGATTTTATATAATAGGAAACTGTAGCTTATTTGTGGCAGAAGACAGATTCTTTCAATCCCTTCCTGAAACCAGGGGTGAAATCTAAAGTTTTTCCCTACCAGTTCTGTGGGTGTGGCTTGGTGGGGGGGTGTCCTGTGACTGAGTGGGCATGGCCAACTCGATGTTACTCACAGCTACGCCCACTCAGTCACAAGACCCCCTCCCACTAAGCCACGCCCACAGAACCTGATAGGAAAACTTTTTAAATTTCTATTCTGCCATCGTGTCCTTTCCTTTCTCCCATGGCTCTGCCCACCCACCACATTCCCTGGAGTCGGGGAATGCACCATGCACCGGCT
>JANHZT010006068.1:589377-602108 GCA_032468215.1 Stegonotus admiraltiensis
ATTATTTTAAATAGCTTGGTAAATATATAACAAATACCATGCATATATCATATGCATATACATGTAAGTATTATATACTTACATGTATATGTAAGTATATAATGTAAGTAATGTAAATATCCTTTAAGAACACTAGTTTATACTGCTCACTCATCAGAGTTGTTTCGAAGTACTATTTCTTCTCTTAATCTTTATGTAAATGAATAAAGATAAAGACCTTGGAGTGTTGTCATTCTCTGTCTCTCCTGGTAATATGATAAATACACAAATACAAATATAATTATATACAAATATATGTGTATCCTTTTTCTCATCTCTACCAGCATTCTTTCCAATAGTCTGTTCTCCTTCTGTCCTTCCTTCATCTCTAGCCCATCCATGACAAATCTTTCAAATGTGATTCAGATTAAGCGATCTCTAAATTAGATTCACACATAAACCCTTTTCTTGATCTAACATGTGAGAGCTATGCTACATCTCACACTCTTTTCACTCAGCACATCAAATTAAAAAAGATTCTGTTAATTTTGATAACTATTTTTTATTAGGGGCTAATATTTCTTACACTAAAGAAACAGCGACTGTGTTATGAATAATTATACAAATATTTCAATTTGGGGGTAAACTATTTTTGATTTTTTATGTTGGCATGCTTCTTTTTTTTATATTCTTGTTCCACAGCCACACACCAGCATCAGAAATCCTAAAGTCATTTTTTTTTCTTTATAGAAAAAAGCCAGAACTGTTTGCATGTCATGGAAAGTAGAAATTACTTTCACTCCTATCTGATGTATAAGTGGATAATTTGAAGGGGAACACTCCTTTTGTAACAGATTCCAAGTTCAATTAATTGTTCAATTAGGTGGTTCAATGTGTTCCATTTTTGCTGAATAGCCTAAACAGCCAGGCTAGTACCTCAACAGCATTGCACTTTTTCACCTTCTAAATATATTTTGTTCAACTCAAGTGGTTTTTAAAGAACATTATTTATAGAATGGGTATTTAACAAACCTATTGATAAACTGACACTTGATTTTTGTTGCCTTGTAGTCAAGATGTACAATCTGTGTGCACATTCTATTTTCTTAACAGATAATCAAAGCTGAGGGAATAATTCATTCAACTATAAAATAAGAAAGCTAAATACATCAATCTTCTAAACACTTTCTTTGGAATAATATTTCTTCTTACACTTCAGTTCTTAATATCAGTTAAACATGTACCACTGTCCACAAGTTGTATATGTTAAAAGATCTTTATATTCAGATGACTTAAATTGTAAGTTTGACTGGTGACGTATTTCCTGTTCCATATATCTTTAATAAAGATATGCCACTTGGTGTCACATTTTGCTGTTTGTCTTCTTCCTCTTATCATGAGAAATTAATTTGGTTTGGACTGCCCATAAGTACATATTTTAATTCTTTGGGATTTATGGGAAATAGCTCCTTTAAGTCATATATAGGATTAATCCAATATGCTATATTAACGAGGAAAGGAATTTGGCTTAATTAAACATTGAGACAAGTTAAATTACACTTGACAACAAAGTTTGCTTTCTGAACATTTTGGGGTGTATCTTATAGATTTTTGGCTGCTAATCATGAAAATAAGCTGTAATTTAACATATCATGTAACATTTTATAGAAATTTTCTGTTTTTACACAATGGCAATGTATACTCTTTAGTACCTGTTAGCTATGTTGCACACATGGAAGAAAAATACAAAAACATGGAACTATTGTTGAAGCACATCCAGTATACCAAGTACAACTGGAATATTAAAAGTAGTGCTCTACTGCTTGGAATGCATCTTGGATATGCCAAATTCTCTTGTTACATATGTGAATGGGATAGACATGGACGAGAATCACATTACATTAACAAGAAATGGCCACGTTGAAAGAATTTGGTTTCAGGACAGAAAAAAGGCACTTGAGCCATTTGATGACCCAACCAAGATATTTTTGCCTTCGCTTCATAAAAAACTCAGACTTTTTTTTGGGGGGGGGGAGTGAAAGCGATGAACAAGAAAGGTGAAGGTTTTTATTATTTGAGACAGATATTTCCAAGAATAACTGATGCCAAGATTAAGGAAGACATTTTTGTTGCTTCACAGATCAGACACATCATCAGTGACAAGCGGTTTAAAGATCTGTTAGTGCAGCCAGAGAAAATCACCTGGAAGGTATTCAAGGATGTTGACAATTTTCTTGGCAACCACACAGCATCAAACTGCATTCAGCTGGTTGACAAACTTCTAATAGTGTACAGACCATGAAGTGCAGCATGTCACTGAAGATTAATTTTCTGCATTCACACTTTTTTCCTGAAAATCTAAGTGTAATTAGTGACAAGCATGGTGAAAGATTTCACCAGGTCATTACCACAATGGAAAAATGGAATCAGGACAATAGAATCTATCATTGCTGGCTGACTGTTGTTGGGCACTGCAGTGAGATACATCAGACACAATCAGCAGTAAAATATTTTAGCCCAGCTGAACTGATGTAGCATGTCAGAAACATTGTGTGATTAAATACATTACACTACAGACATTACAGCAGGGGTGAAATGCTACTGGTTAGGGCCAGTTTGCCCGAACCGGTAATAAAAAATGCTACTGGTTCGCCGAACCGGTAGTTAAAAATGCTTTCAAAAGTTAAAAAAAAAAAGTTCTGACAATCATGCATCACTCAGCTGATTGTCAGAACTTTTTTAAAAAAACTTTTAAAGCATTTTTTTACTACTGGTTTGGGTGAAAAATGCTTTTAAAAAGTTTTTAAAAAGGTTCCGATGATCGCGCTGTGATTGTTGGAAACTTTTTTTTTACTTTTTAAAAGCATTTTTACTACCTATTAGAAGTTAGAAAAAAGAAAAATCAGCTCCAAATATCTTGCAAATTAACAAAATGCAAAAATGCTATGTTGAGAGTCCAATATAGATGTAGATAAAATGAAAGCATCACATTTCACTATGCCGCATTTCCTTATGGAAAACCAAAAGTTATTCAAAACAACAATATAAATCCAAGTGAAACAGAGAAACAGAATAGATAATGTCCAAGAGGGGTTTAAAATATATCAGCATTCAGTCAGCTGCTCATATTTTAAAGATAAAAATCAGAATGAAACAGAAAAATAAAATAAAAAAGTGAAGTTAAAACCCAGACATGCTTAAGAAGATGAACTGCCAATAAAAAGCTGGATGACTTTTTGACAACTCCCACAGGGAACTGGAATCTTCTACTCCCCTTCTCATGTGGATTCATAGCTGTCTAAAAGCTGTCTTGGGTCTTTCCTAAGTGCTCCCATTCAAATACAGGGAGCAGCACTGCCAGGGAACCAGCTTTGGAAACAAAATGAGCAGATCATCAGCAGAAAAAAGAGATTCCTGCCATTCAGCAGCATCTTGGGGAGGAATCTTGGAAACTGTTTTAAAAAGTTTGATGAAATGATAATGACTGTGGAAAATATTCAGATGCATGCAGCTCTGGATAAATTAGATTCACAAAAGGAATGTGATTTGAAAGCAGCAGATCCATTGGAAACTTAAGCTTAGAACCCAGGTGATTGCATATGCCTTCTGAAGTTCAAGCTTGCATTCTTTTACAACAGCAGAAACCTGACTGAGTGGAGAAGTGATAAATTGGCTTTCCCTAGGAGGATTGAAGGGCATTGGGGAATGGATTTATCACACTTTACTGGAAAACAATTTCATTTGGGCCATTTTGGGGAAGATCAACTGAACAACTTTAAATGACTGTCAAATGTGGAAATCAGGAAACCCAGGCAGTTCAAATGAATATAAGGATTTATTGCAAGGTTTAGCTCCCTACAAGAATCTGAGTTACTAACAGTCAAAGCGAATTGGTGGTAGATAAGAGTGGAACTTATATCTCTTGTGAAGGTGGAACTTAGATCTCTTGTGAGCACAGACTAGAGACTGATGATGTGTTTGTCCCCTCCCTCGGGCTCAGCCTGGTTGTCTCCTAAATTACCCTTTTAATTTATTCTGTTTTCTATGAAGAAAAAGCAGTAGAGCCTTAGATTATCAAATCCTGCTATTTGTGGAGTTCAGCCAGTAAGTGCACTTATTGAGAGGGCAGTGGGGATCAGACTGTTGCTTTCTGTCCCAGTGTTCTTTCAACCAAATCTCTGGCTATTTGTCTATGGAGATTCTCAGTCATCCACGTCATGGTTGTCCCAAAGGTTCTTTTTCAAGAGGCAACTGGACTTTCTTGTTTTTCTTTGAAGACATTTCACTTTTCATCCAAGAAGCTTCTTCAGCTCCAACTTTGAGCTCCCCACTTCTTCAGTCAGAGCTGAAGAAGCTTCTTGTATGAGAAATGAAACGTCTTCAAAGAAAAACAAGAAAGTCCGGTTGCCTCTTGAAAAAGAACCTTTGGGACATCTCTGACTGATGTTTCTCTTGTTTTTTCATTTTAAATTTTATAAAGCTTCAGTCTCAGATGATATTACAATTCTGTCTTGCTAATTCACAAGAGTTGCTGCCCCCGTCTTGTGTGTCCTCCAGATTATTCTTTAGATGAATGCTCTGAACTATCGTTCAGGGTATCAGAGTTAATATATATCAGTTGTGATTAGTTTAAAGCCCATGGTGTCTTGCAAACTACGACAGCACAGCACCTAGTTCTTTTTTAAAAAAATATCATATAGCATAAAGTAAATAGCAAGTTTGTTAGTAGTTCAAGAAGCAATTGGCTAAGTAGTAATATATTATAGTTTCTTGACTTCTTAAACTTATCAATGGAGCACTATTTATATCCTGTACCTTTCATTATGTTGCTTTTAATCCCAAACTCTGGAGTTTTACCAGAATGTGTGAAAAATCTCTAATATAAGAAGTGTGCATATATAAGTAGTGTGTCTTTGTACAAGGCAGCAGTTTTCTGTGTAAAATAAACCACAAAGTATCTAAGATTAGAGAAGTTTACCCTATTGGAAATTCAGTAGTATACAGGGAAACTGTTCCCTTCTACTTAATATACAGTAAATAGACATTTATATTAACTGAGGGGGGAAGCATGAACATAATTTTAAAAATATAGTGGACACTGTATAATACTTTCTGTTTTGTATGCTATTTAGCTAAAATAGAATTTGTACCTGCAAAGTAAGCAAGTAAAGTGTTCGTCAGAATAACTATGGTACTTCTACAGTATCTGCCAAATGGAAAGGATGCATAAGGCAGCCTAATTATTAGAACCTTTTTTTTAATTCAAGATATGGCATGGTATTTAAACTGGTGAAACGTCCAGGACAGAATGGGGCATAACATGAATTTAAAATCTTAAAAGTCACATATTTTATCATTGCAAGGCAGTTGGGAAAACCAGGCAAAAATATATACATCTGAAAATATTTGTATGGGCATTTGAACAGCTCAGAAATGAATGCTATTCTGTATTAATCAGAAATATTCATTTCTGATTAATGGTGGTGGGTGTGATCTAAATATCTAAATGTCTGAGAACTTTCTTAAAATAAAAAATAAGCATTTTTAAATATTAACCTCAAGAAACTTGAAGGTTTGAAATCTTGTATAGTATGAAACTTAAATTTAAATATTTGCTTTGGCACTAGAGTTCCGCTTCCATTATATACTAAAATCTTTAAATAAAAGAACAACATAGGGATATTCAGTCAGTCAGTCAATATAGAAATAATCTGTTCTTCTGCATGTATGTCAAATTGAGCAAATGACATGGCTCCATATTTCTAAAATGCATAGAATTCCTTTTGTGCCAGTTTGTAGCTCTTTCCATGTTTCATATAATATGAGGTTGACTTTAGTGGAAAACACATATAATTGGGTCACAAATGGTTTCTGATTTAAGATAATTGGAGATTATTCTGAGAAATCTTTGTTAGATATATCCTACTGAAATGTTACAAGAGCTGACCTATGTAACTATTTGACAAAAAGAGCAATTTAACATTGCCTCTTATAGTTAGTGCTTTGCAGAATTAATCCTTGTTTTTACTTTTTTACAGGACTGGTTTGCATGAAATCAAGCACCTCAGTGGTTGAACTTGTTATGCTTCTTTGTTCACAAGTAAGGTGATTCCTAGTTTTTACAAATACTACTTTCATTTTTTCCTTTGGAGAAATATAATTATTAGGGACAGGCAGTTCCACCTGTATATTGAAAAAAGTAACTATTTGAGACTTATAGAGTGACTGAACTGGTATATAAACTCCATTATAAAGACACCCTTATTTTTATTTGTTTAAATAAGCATTGAATATGACCTCAAGAAAATGTGATATCCAATTGATAAAACCTTAACAAAATAATACATAATTAAATAATTATAACTGATCTCAACAACAGAAAATTCAACATAGTGTGATGCCAGCAATTTATTAGCAATTATTATCAATTTATTTAATTATTTGGTTTGTATTCCTTTCTGACAATATTGCCTGTGAAAGCCAGTTAAAATAAGGCATGACATCTGAAAATTTTGATATTGATAAATAGAAATGTATCACATAATAAACAATTAGAAGCATATGACTAAAACGCATTGCAGATATGCACATGAATACAAATGATGTGCATGGTTGGGAATCGTTGGGTCAATTGGTGTAGGACAAGCATAACATATGTTCAGGAAAAATGACCATCTAAAGTATAAATCTGGAGATGTGACTGTTTTTATTCTAATAGATAATAAATGAAAAGGTAAACATTACTCTGAAATGAAGTATCAGCTGTCATTTTAATCTGTTATATATATATATTTGCAAATAATCTAATTCCTGCTTTTGAATAAGGTTACTTCTTTCCACATTTCTTTATATTCCCTTAAATAAACTTAACATAAAATAATATTTAAAGTGCTTATTCCTGGAAATATGGCAAATTCATAATAGCTGTATGCTTGCTATTAAAATGTAGAGCTACATTTTAATAATAAAATTATATTTGCAGATGTTAACATGTGCAGTGCTGCCATAAATGAGAATTAAGTCTGAAATATACTTTGCTTACTCACATTTTGCTGATCCACATTCGATTCTTCAAAACATCAAAAGAGAGAGAGAGAGAGAGAGAGGGAGGGAGAGGGAGAAAAGAAAAGAAAAAAGAAAAGAAAAGAAAAGAAAGAAGGGAGGACTTTTTTCTAGAAGTCAAAAACATCTAAATAAAAGATGTATGTATTTGGAATGTTCATTGTGGTTGAGTTTCAAAACTTTTCTTGCAAAAAAACTTTTAAAACTTGTTATATAATAATTAAATCCTTGGTTCAAGAAATTCCCAAATATTTAAGTCCAATGAATTCTCTCACAAGCTGTTCATAGGCAAATGCTTAGACTGGACTAATACAATATATTCTTCCCTGCTCCTTGTTTTAACTGCAGCTCACAGAGATAAAGTGGAATGCTGCATTACAGCTTAGTGTGTTTTGATGGTCTCATCATCTAATCATAGGTTTAACATTACTCATTTGCTGGCTCCAGGAATTCCTGCCATTAAGGACTCTAGAGATGTAATGTGCCTCAAATATTGATTGTGGGAAGAGTGAGAAATGCAAGCTTCTTTGCTTTTTCACCTTCCTTTTCATCCTTTTATAGAATTAGTGCAATAAACAAAGCAATTGTTTTTAAATTTGAAATGTTATCCTGGAATATAAATGTAGATAATATTTATATATATTCCAGCTAAATACATTATTTATACAGTCTTAGATGGACTTACAATAAACTTTCACTTTACTTCCACCCCCAAATATCAGATCAGATATTTTATTTGTAATTTCACGAAGTAAAGAAAATGTTCAATTTTTAAAATTCTAGAACTGTTTGAAGTCTACCACAGAACTGTACAGTGCTTCAGATTTGACCTTCAGATAGTGCTTAACGTAATTCTGCCAAAATGCAAGTGAAGCAACTTACCCCAATACATTAAAACAGTTGTGCCTTTTTCCCAAGTTCACCTCATTACCTTCTACAGCTGCCCCACAATCATTAGAATGCTTTATTTAAAGTGTTGTATTTTGTTAAGAGGAAATTCCCTCAGTATTTCAAATGATAATAATGAGTTCTCTTATAAGAAGAGGAAGATTCAAAAGATTTTTAATAAGGACATAAAATTCTTAGTTATTTTCTAGAAATTGAAAATAAAAATTAAGAATTGACCATCACCCGAAAAAGGAATTCTTAATTGATTAAAAATATAACAATAAAAATAATATTTTAACTTGATGCATATATGCTGCAACAATATTTTTTAAAAAATATGTCTTTTCTAACACATAAAATATTAGTGATAGAAGCAGTATACATCTAGTAGAACTTTCACATTCACACACACAGCTCATTACATTTTTCTAATGATTTTATTGTTCTTCATGAAATATGAAGCCGTATCATACAATCGTTTTATGGCTTCACTTCTAGTTATGATATAGAGAGCCAAGATGGCGCTCTCCCAACATCCTGTCCTTCTTGTCCTAGAGGCCAAGGGTAATTGGAACATACTTTGGACATAATCTAATCTATTTTTTTCTCAGCTGGTGGTACACAGAAGCAGTCTACCTGGGAAATAGGCTACTTGTCTAGAATGACAGTAGCTGGTAGAAAAAACCTGCATTATTTCATTCTGTGGACAGGAAAGTAGGTTCTTAAAATGTTTTGCTTTTGAGGATGAAAAGGTAAATATATCGTGGAACAGAAAAGTAGTTAAGGATGAACTACATGAGGCATACATATAAATTGGAATACAGCCAGCTGTATGAATAATGTTCAATCTGCAATATAGACAGATTCTTTTTTTTTGCAGAAAAGAGGTAAGACATCCCCGTTGGGCTTGCAGATATTACAGAGATGCTGTCCCATGCTCCCACACTGATTATTTTGAACAGCCTATCATAACCAAGTTGCCAGTCCCAATTGAGGTCGCTAAATAAGATGTATGTCTATAGATATATTTTACAAGACCAATATAATCCAGTTGTAAAAGCAGTAGTAGTAACTAATATTAGCTATTAAAATAAGAGCAAAATAAAACTAGAGGCTTTAAAAAACCTGATATTTTTCTAACTTTAGATTCCATATTGAAATATTTCATTGAGGTTTTAACTTTATATTTTTAATCTTCTGAACATTCAGTGGGTTTTTCTGTGAATTGATTCTGTGGCTTTTCAGTCCTATTGACTGAAGCCTGTTTAATCACTACATTCAGTAAAAGAATGTATTTTTGCCAGCTCCCTAGTTTTTGTATCTTCTCCTCAGAGCTGAAGTTTCCTCCAAGCATCTTGGGGCATTTGGAAGAATAACTATTGTGGGGAGAAAGGAAGATAAGTAAAATATCACCTCTGTTTCCATTGAGGGAAATTTCCTGTGTAAGAAAAAAAGCCTTTTGTTGGTAGAGAAACACAATGCCTACAGTTCACAGTGTTATTCCCCCCTCACCCCAAATACTGGCGATACAATGTTCGAGATTTTGATTTTTTGTTCAAAATTAATTGCACTTTGCAATCTGTTTTAGCAGTCTGTTTTGAAGATAAATGTATCTTCAAAAAGATAGATGATTGAGAAGGCTTTTGAAGACGTTTATTTATATAAACTAGAGTAATAGTAGACATTGAAAAGGAAAGGGAAATGCAAAGTTTGTTTTCTTTTCATTTGCTACAGCAAATTAGATGCTTTTATGCTCTTTATTTGGAAATTCCATGTTAACGACTACAGATTAGCAAGGATGTCATTTTTTTTCTTATCTGAGCTCCTGAGTAAACTTAACATTGCCAGCGGCTCATGTCCAAGGTATGGTCTAAATTTACATGAAATATCACATTACAAACGTCTGAAGGTACATGTCATGGATAATTCAGTTCATATGGGCAGGTTTTTAGACTCTGATGGATATGCAATCAAGACTGTCCCCAGAGGAATTATGTCTTTGTGAAAAAATTGCTTTAAGCTTTACAGGAACTCCTATAAGGATACCGCAATATTCGACACTGAGAAACCACTTTTCTTTTTATACTTTGATTACTATTGTCCTTTTACAATAGTTTTCTTTCATGTGTACTAACACTCTGCATTTCCCAAATGTGAGCCTGAGGTCATACTTAGATTCATTTGGTCTGCAATGTCTTTAGAAAATTTATAATAAATAACAACATATTCAATACACTTGAATTGGGTTAATTTTCAATGGTGGGTGATATTAAGATGGTCATTTTGACAAGATCTGTCCTTTATTAACTAGTCTTTGTTTGCTATAGTCTAGTTTTATATGTCACAGCTGTGATACTGTTTTGTAGTAGATTTCTGAAATAAACCATGACATTTCCCCCAAAGTTTGGTTTTCCTTTTTAAAAGCATATTTGATATTCATTAATATTTCTTTTCTTTTTTGCTTCAAGAACTACAATAGATTCTAAGTATTTTCCAGATTGTTGTAAAATGTTCCTGTTCAAAGTAGTAATGTATTCAAATATAATTATGCTATTTCAAATGGCTCTTCATCTTTCTATTGTAAATAACAACATTAAAATAAAAAAAAATCTCTATTAGACCCATTGGTGGCAGAAATAAAGGAGGTGTCAGGCTTAAATATAATAATTGTTTAATATAGCAGATGCTAAAGTATAGAAAATGCTCCTTTATTCTATTTGGAGATGTTAAAATACATTTACAACATTTCATGCCTCTTCTGATTAACAAAAAGGCACTTTCTTGCTGTGGTAACATAACTAGTTTATATTCAGCAAAGCTTTTTAATAAAGTGGCAACACTAAAGGGAAAAAATTGCAGTTCCAATGATAAAATAAGTTTACTTTCATATATACTATAAGATCACCCTTGAAATGTTACTTGGACATTTAAGAAGTGTTTGATTTCTAATAAAAAAATTTAATATATAAGAATTACTATGCGATTCACATGAAGAGAATGTAAAATAATTCTACTATACTATATTTTTGAACGCTTATTCTAAAGCTGAGGAAAATACTTGAAAGAAATACCCATATAATGTAACACCAGCTGCCTGCAATTACTGCAAGTTCAAATCTCAGGTTGACTCAGCCTTCCATCCTTTCGAGGTAGTTAAAATGAAGACCCGGATTGTGGGGGCAATAAGCTGACTTTGTATAAAAAAGAACACCACTTAGGGGGGCCGAAAGCCCTACTAAGTAGGTATATACAAAAGTATGAAGGCTATTGCTTAATGCATTGTAAGCCGCTGTGAGTCTCCGGAAAAGGGCGGCATATAATAAAATACCAATGAATGAATGAATGAATGAATGAATGAATGAATGAATGAATGAATGAACGAACTAACTAACTAACTAACTAACTAACTGTTTGGATAGTAACATTAGTATAGTGATATATTGACTCAATAATACATTGAGTTAATTTGAGACAGGTTCTTGTTTAATATGCTTTTTAAAAAGTGATTCAAGGTTATTTTAATTAATCTTAAATAAATAATTCCTATCCCCAAACTAATAACATCTATGAAGTCCTTCCATGTAGTCATAAAAGCATATAACTAACAGAAGTCATTTTCTCATGGCATCAATATTCAAGAGAACTTCAGAGTTAAAACTTGACTGTGTTCTTGCTTATAGTGTTGCTCCGTAATATTCCAATATGATGAAAATGATGGAAGAAGAGAATGCTTTATGATAGCTTGTATTGTTTTGCCTGCTGCATTTTTCTCTCTGACCTAATCATTATGCCTCATGCATCCGGATTAGATTACTGTGAGGCATGATATATAACTGTCTTAGAAACATCAGTTAATTCTGAAATTGGCAGCAACCTCTTGATTGATCCAACCTTCAGATACCATTTGTACTATTTTAAGCAATGCAACTATTAGTTGACATTTGAACCAAAAACAAGAGATTTTAATGAATTGCATGCTGAATAATTCAACTTCCCTCCCCCCCCCTTTCTTTTTCATCATGGTATTTCAAGAATTGTCCTGAGATGAAACCAGTAACCAGGGTGGGCATCCCAAGAGCAATATGCAATATTTACAGATCCCAGAAGCTCTGCTGAGCTTGCAACAAATTCCCTCATCCCTATCCAGAGAAGAAGTTTACCACATCCAGATCTCAAGATTACTATCAAATGAGGGTAAAACAGGGAGGCAAAGATCATTCATTCATTCATTCATTTATTATTTTCTGAATCTAAAGCATCTTACATTTAAAAGAGAAATATAATATTTAAAATTAGTGTAATAATCTAAATAATGAAAACTTTCAATCACTACATGATAGATATAAAAGTTAAAATACAGAAGGAATTTAAAATACTTATGTGACATTATATAGCATTTGAGGCCTAGAAAGTAGCAGCCTGAGTAGCTTTGTCATTGGCCAGGAACATTATGCATGAGCCATCAAGATTATGGCATATCAATAAGTGTTTAGGACAAGGGAGAGAGAAATAGGAGAAGCAAAATGTTTTCAAAGGACAAAAAACCCCCAAGAAAGTGCTTGGGGAAAGTACCTTTGAGACAATCTGACTTGGAAAATCAAGTATGAACTGTTCACAATATATCTTGTAAGCTTCTTTTTTCCCCTAGACTTCCAGTCTATCATTTTCTTGATTCCTCACAACTCTTGGCTAGCTGATTCCAGTGGGAGTGGGATTTGTAACTCTTGTGGCAAAGAAAGAAAGAAAGACCTCCTATAGCAACCTATACTTGGAACTTCCCAACAGAGTTCATAGGCAGCCTT
>JANHZT010006068.1:603758-617160 GCA_032468215.1 Stegonotus admiraltiensis
CATGTGTGCCAGAGCTGAGCTCACGTGCCCATCGATATGGCTCCGCGTGCCACCTGTGGCACCCGTGCCATAGGTTCGCCATCACGGCTCTAGATAAATCATATTTGACAGTTGTCTACCAAGTTCTGAGGAATAGATTAAATTTTTAAAGGACCACTATCTACTGTCAAGCCTGGTTATGGAAACTGAGTAGAATATAATTTTATCATTTTTAGAATTTCATCCAAAACTGAACTATAAAAATAAATATATTTATTTTCTAAGATTTTATAAAATGTGTGATTTAAAAATTTATTATTTGAAAATTCATCAGCAAAGTTTTTTTTAATGATGATCAAAAGAAAACTTCACAAGTGGGTCTATTATTTTGGATTTAAATATCTAATGCCCTTGAACAATGCACAGTACTGCATTACACCTCAATAAACTATAGTACTTATAAAAATAATGTAAATCAAAGTTCTGAGTATTTTAAATTAATAAAAATAGTTACATTTTCAGAAGAATTGCCACTTTCTAAAATGCAGGGTTTTTTCCTCCTCTCCTTTAGGAATGGCAAAATTCTATTCAGAAGAATGCTGGACTTGCTTTTATTGAGCTCATCAATGAAGGAAGGTAATTAATTAAAAATCTTTGGACCAGTAGTCATTTTGTATTTAATTCCATTAGACAATAACTTCACCATCTGCTACAAAAATACCAGAAAATGAAATATTTTAATTAAACAATTTTACAGTAGAGATGTTAGGCATAAATACTCAATTTGTTTATACATAAAATGTTGAAACAATGAACTCTATGTTTATTTTTTAAAGAATACCTATGCAATAGTTATAAGATTTATGTGAGAACTGAATATCAACTTAAAAGGGCAGCACAGGTTGTTTTTTTTTTAGACAGATTCTGAGTAACCCAATCTATAATCCATCTGTCACTCCATCTGCTTTGGAGCATCCTGTTCATAATGTTTTTATGCAGTAAGGAAGAAGTGCTATTTTTATCATAATTCCCAATGCTATTTTCAGGTACTTTAACATCAGATAGAAATTTTATGTGTGCTATGGTATTACGGAAAGAGTTAACGTTCTGGATGCAATCTAGTTCTGTTAGTTTTCTTCATAATACTGTAACATTATACTCTCAACATAGTAAGTTTAGTGTTCTGCTATTATTATTAAGAAAAAAATAAAATTATCTTTTTTAAACTTAAGAACTATTTAAATATTAGTAATTATCTACAGCATTTTTGTTTATTTGTTGCACTAATATATTATTTACATCATATGTAGAAGTGAAAAAATGGTAGCAGCTGTTTTGAGAATTTCTAAAAACCTCTGCTTTCTAATTTGTTCTGTAACTTAAAATACTATTTGCAATTATCAAATGATAAGATTCAGATATATGAAACAACATGCTGTAAGAAATATTTAATTTATAACAGTAGTCTTTCTGATAGATATATTTTGTAATATTCTTGCAGGATTCACTCAGAGATATGCATTTATTTTATTTTAACTGTGAGGAAATATGAAATAATCTTTTTGTGCAAATGTTTTAATTTGATTTTTGAATGAAGAAGTAATACAGCTTTCCCGTGCTAATATCTATATGAATAAAGTAGTAATATTTGTGGTAGAAATCAGTAACCACAGCTGAGGTTAACATCATTAATAATATCTAGATATAGAATGTACATTAATTAAAAAAGAAAAGTGTTTTTCTTGTTCTTAAAATGTAATGGCTTCTAACATTTCTTATATAGACATTTTTTCTGACCATAGGAGAATTTATGCTAGACGACTTGATTACAGTTTTGTAGGCACTGAACAAATCTCAGTTTTGTGTTCCTTCTTTAAAATGCTAATCAAACAATAATTACAGCAATAATCGCTGATTTTTCTACATACATTCCTCTATATTTATATCTGTATCCGCATATATCCTTTATATCAATGAGTACTGTATATATCATCTATATATATACATCTCTATAGATAACTAGATATAGATACGTATCTCATTTATGTACATTGTTAAAATGCATGCTTCTTTTTATCCTAAATTTTATTTTACTCTGCAAAAAGCAAATTATTATAAATATTCTTCTTCTTAATAGGTAAAGTGTGAATGCTATTCATCAATCATAGCTAGAGAATGCAATTGTGCTGTTGTCAACAATTAACAGGACATAAACAGTTGATGAATGTGTACTTGAATTAAAGTGCTCCCTTGAACAGCCTGAAATTATAAAGCAGATCATTTATAGGAATCTAACAAAGGAGCCTTGTAATTAAAACAAAACAAGCTTAATGGATTGTAAAATTGCTTATAATTACTATACATTTATGATTGAATTTTTAAATTGTGGATCAAAGAACAATGCAAAAGAATTTGAGAACTAGAGAACTTACATTTTTTCTTTTTAAAATACTTAAAGAAGTTCCATAATTCATGATGATCCTTGAAAATAAAATAAAATTAATTTTATTAAACACAATTAAAATTAAATTAACACTCTCAGCAATGTTTTTAATAAAATTAATTAAAGATGGGCAACGATACAAATTTTTTGAATGAATAAGTAAATATAAATAAATATAATTAAATTAAAAGTCATTACAAAGAATGCCAGTAATAAATAGGTTAAAACTTACAATTAAGTATAAAATCACTTCCATGGCTAGCCTGAAAAACAACTGTTTTACTTGTCTCCAGAGTTCAGAAGCATGTATAATGCAATTTCTTTAATGCAAGTCTCAATACTGTTTTAAAATTGCTCTCCATCTTCAGTTTCAAAACGGTACTGTCATGTACCATGAGAGTCAGTTTGGTTCAGTAATTAAGGCATCGGGCTAGAAACTGGATATCCTAGTCCCAACTCTTAAGAAAGAGGCAATGGCAAACCAGTTCTGAAAAAGACTTGCCAAGAAAACTGTAGGAATTTGTCTTAACAGCCACCAGGAGTCAACATTGACCCAAAGGAACACATACAAACATACAGTATATCATGGGACACTGCACTTTGACCAAAACACATTTCCAAATCTTCCTGTATGAGAGTGTCAGCAAGGTGTGTAGTTTCACAGCTTAAGGCTTTTATGAACAGATAAATAATGCTAATCAACGTGGATGATTAAAATGGAAATTACTATTTATAATGCAGTCCTATAAGAAAGGAAGTCTTTCAAAATTCAGTGATCTTTACTCAGAACTCTGAGTTGTCCCCAGGTTTAGACTTTGGGGAGAGGAAGAACCTAAATGAAAGCTGGGGCTAGATTTCAGGTTTTTGAGGTTTTTGGATATCTCTGTCCCTGATGAAAATAAGAGGAGCAGCTGGGGAGTGAGTGAGAGGCCAAGTACGTAATGTGTATTTTGTTGAGCAGGAGAAATTCAGTAAAGCTCTGAAGGCCTGCCTGTTCCATCTTGCAAAGGAGAGACTGCTCTTTGACTGAAAGAGTGGTATCTGTATGATATGTGGTATCTGTACTCTTGGCATTTATCTTTTTTTTATCCTTCCATATTAAACTGGCCTCTTTCTGGCTTTGCAGTGCTTTATTTGAAACTGAGAAAACATAGGCATTTTCTTTCACTGTAAAGGATTTGAATTGTTCTGTGTTTTCTCATCACCAAATAGTAGTACCTTTCTCTAAGATCTGAGCTCAAGCAAAACATTTGTTTTTGAGACAGTAGCTAAAAATGAAGCAGCAGTAGCACCAGCAATCACCTGGCACCTGTAGAAGACAAAAAAGAAAAATAGAAAAATATTCATACCAATTTCATCCCTACTTGTTTTACCTTAGCTATAATGTCCATAGAAAGAATTGCAAGTTATGTATAGTCAAATTTGTTACTGCATTTTAAAGTGGAATTTCTGTCAGCATTATTTGCGACTTAGTTTCCCTGTTTTGGTTACCAGGTTTACACATCCTAATTCATAGAGGAATCTTTAAATGCTGCCAAAAATATGTTTGGTTCAAATGAATCATACATATAATGATATTTTCCAATTAAATGCCAGTTAACACAGGTAAAATACAGAACAAATTTAGATAATTTCTTTGTGGAATAAATGCAACAAATCTAATTGTTTTAGATGTGCAAATCAGTAATTCAATTCTAAATATAAAATAAAGAATAGATACAAAGTAAAAAGGAGATATAAACATTCCCTTTAAAAAGATGTAAGAATGGTAAAGCTCCAATTTCATGACAGAAATCCTCGTTGCAGACCTAAGAAAGAGATCAAAAGATTGCCTTCCCTAAATAACCAGTTTGGCTAATATAGAAAATAGTTGGAGAGCACAGGTAAATTCAATTTAAGTTGCAGTATAATAAAAAGAATCTCAAATGGATGACTGCAACACCACAAGATACACAGAAGCTTATCATTTTGAAAACAACTGGGACTTAGCACTTTGGCTTTGTCTGGGAAAAATCAAGAAAAATATTCTGTTTGGTTTACAGGAATTTTATCTTTCTGAAACTACCAACACTGCTATAAATACAGTGATTTGGGACTTCACTATCTAAGTGTATAGTATCTACAGGTTTCTTTGGAAAGTTTGATAGAAAGAACTGCAGTTTCTTTCTTCACTTCTTTCTGCTTGGTTAAATTTATAGGATTACCCAAATAGTAGGTGGATGAATGTACATTTGCGGGCCTTGGAAGATATTAGTTACATAAGTCACAAAAAAGAAAGCAAAGTCTGGATCATGACTTAATTGGTTTTAGCCCACTAGAATAAAAATACATAATAGAAGAACGATAATATTATGTGGAAAATCAAAAATTAAATATTCAAAACTAGCTTAGTTTGATTAACCTGGTACCTGAGAAATTCACTGTTTAACTGAAATAGCACCTGACTAAGAATAAAGTCATTCTTGAAGACATGTTTATCACACCTCTGGTATTCAGAAAACTGCACAAATTTGATTAAGATTTGAAAGCATTCATTCTTTCCCTTTCCAGAAAGAACATTCATATGTTTAGTGAGAAATTACTTTTTAAACTGCAAGCCTCACACTTAGAATCAGTTCTTTTACTTTTTTTCCATGTGAAGATAACTTCAAACAGGAAGTTTGAAGGAAACTTCCATTAAGTTTCTTCCATTAAGGAAGAAAAACTATATTCCTGGTACTAAATTTCTTGTGGAGTTGGGTTTGAAACACACTGTGATTCTGTGAAGATCTTTTCCACATTTCATCACTTTAGCTGCCCAGAATCACTGGGAGCTGGATAACATATAAATTTATGTAATAAGTAAATAGTTAATTGGATTATATGGACTGTATTAGACATATGGATAACTGACTAGTATGCTTTATATGACTCTTGTATAGAACCTGTCTACAGAAGTTCATTACCTTCCTTCTGCCACTCAGGTTGAAATGTTATTATAAAGTAATGGTGGGAAATCTATCCCTGACATCACACACAACCTTTGAAATTCTATTTGTGGTTTTGAATCCCTGTCCAGCTAAAATTACAGAAAATCTAGGAACCTGCTTTTGTTTTATTTTTTGGTAGAAATGCTTTACATGAAAATGACTGCATAAACAGTAATGTAGGATTTCCATAGTTAGAAAAAATAAAGTGAATCTTATCACAACTTACATAAAAAAGAAGAAAAGAAGAAAAAAGAAAAGAAAAAACCCTAATTGGTCACACATATCAGTGGTAACTACTGGTGGTCCATGAGAAAAAATTGGTGGTCTGCAGAAAAATTATTTGCATTATTAATATTGCACTAAATCCTCAAACTACAGCCTCTGGGCCAGATAAGCGCAATGAATGTTTGTGTTGCTGCAGAGAGCCTCCCCCCCCTTCAGGGTCTTTTTGTGCAGGTCGGAGGGGCACAGAAATTCTGACTTGGGGTCTGCTTCAGCGTCCTGGTGTGGGGCTTTGGGTGAAGGCTGGAGGGAAACGCTGCTAGTGGCAAAGAGCCAGAGAACCTTGTTCCAGTCCAATTGCAACATGGCCTGGAACTGGCTGACCATCTCAGCCCACTGAGCCTCCAAGGGCCAGTACCTGGCCTTGCACTCCCACAGATCTTCCCTCTGCTTGAAAAGCCTAGGCTCGTAGTCCTCAGTGAGATGCTTCTGCTGAGCCTCCTTCTTGGTCAGATCCAATTTGAACTGAGCCAGCTGTTTTGCCAACTGTTTCTTGTGGTGGCTGCTTAGCTCCAACAACTGCTTCCTGTTGGGGCCTAAGGAGCCCAGGTGGGGAGCAAGGGTTGGCCACACCCACCCAGTCACATGACCACTTTGCCACACCCATCCACCCAGTCATTAGGCAGATCATATTAGTGGTCCACAGGATTTAAAATTATGAATTTAGTGGTCCCTGAGGTCCGAAAGGTTGGCGACCCCTGCTCTAGGCCAAGAGGGGAAATGGCCACGTTGGAAAATTAAAAATCTTTCTGGGCCACCAAGAAATAACTGCTGCACGGATGAGTTTTATACAGTAGCTAGTAGAGCCACAGTAGTACTGGAGTTGGCAATTGCAATGGTTCTAAATTTACCTTAAAAAAAAAAAGGTGGACCACACAACGCTTGGTGGGCTACCTGTTGTGCAGGCAAAACAAGGTTTTCTGTTGCTCTAGGCTGGGGGTCAAACTGGCGGCCCACGGGCCGGATGCATCACATGCAGACTATGCCTGCCCCAACTCCACAAATGGGGAAAAACGTCACATCACATCACGTGACAGCAATGTGACGGCGCAAGTTTGACACCCGTGCTTTAGGCAAAACAAAAGTTTAAAGATCTGAGAAAGTAGAGCAAGATTTGAGCTCTGAACAGTTGGGCCATCAGGAACACACTGTCCAACTTCCTAACTGTTCTTATACAGTAACAGAATAATAGATTAACAGAACTGGAAGGGACTTTGGAGGTCTTCTAGTCCAACCCCCTGATCAGGCAGGAAACCCTATACCATTTCAGACAAATGGTTGTCCAATCTCTTCTTAAAAGCCTCCAGTGTTGGAGCACCCACAATTTCTAGAGGCAAGTAGAAGCTGAGCTCCAAGTTCTCAGTTTACTTTTATGAATTTGGGGACTGTGTGATTGTTCCATGTTCCATAATTTTGACAACCCAGTAAAAAGAATTTTAAAAATGTTGAATCTTATCTTATATAATGATACAGCATAACCTCTTCCATTTCAATTTCAGCACATTGCTATTTCCAGCTTTCAACCAGAGTGACTTGATAGTACATTTGTTTAAAAAAGTTTTAATTACATATTACATCAGTACAAACACAAACAAGAAACTGCTTAGTAAAAACAAAATATCTAGCAGCATTAAATAAAAATTAACTGGCTGTATAATTAGAGAAATCTATAATTATGCAGGGGGAAAAATTCAAAGCCATAAGGTTTTTTTAAAGAAGAAATAACTAGAATAGTTTTGATACTAATAGCCAGATAAATCCACTGATTTCTGGTCTAATCATCACTATAAATTCTGTCCATGCATTTGCAAACTTTCTGGCTCTATAGATTTAGATTCAAGAGAGGCTGAAGGGAAATTATTCACATTTTGCAATCAATATATTAAGAAAGGGTGCATAAGAATCTGAATTGTAGTTTCATGTACATTATTTAAAGTTGCACTAACATTTGCAAATACATGAACAGAAAAAAGGCACATTAGATGGAAATAAGGAATAAAACCATCAAGACAGGTTGCCAAAGTCTCGCTTGAATTTGGAATCTTCAATAGAACAGCAGTAAACTTCATTTTGCATATACTGCTGGCGTGTTTACATTTTTTAAAAAAGTAATAAGCTAAGCAAAAAGAAATTTAATGTACAATATTTAGAGAGATGGCCTTACCAGAAAGCTCATTTGTAGCTGGAATTCATATACTGATCTCTATTTATGGTCGATTTAAAACAGTGTTTCTCAACCTTGGCAACTTTAAGATATGTGGATCTCAACTCCCAGAATTCCCCAGCCCACATGCTTGGATACAAATCCTTCAATCAGAAAGCTTTTTAACATATTCCTGTATTCAATTTATGAATCTTTTCCTTAATTTTAACTCTTATTATATAAAAACAATAATGGAAATATGCCTAAAAGAGAGTACTGAATTGAAGGAATAGCCTCCATTAAAGACCCTCATTTATATACTTCCAGTAGTATATTATTTAGAGAAGTCCTGTTCTCTGTAGTAGGTTGGTCTCCCTGTTATCAGATAGAGGCTGCCTGACTCCAAAACAACTCTGGCAGCTATGCTGGTATATGGCTATAATACAAATTTGATTTGAAATTTGGGCAGCTTAAATCAAAAATAAAGAAAACAGTTTTAAAAAAAGCAAGCAAATAAATCCTGTGTCCCACTCCCTCTGATACAATCTTCACCTATAGAGCTCCTTGGAACACTCTACCCAAGGCCTGGGCAACAGCCAGGGTTTTAAAGTTGTGGAATATCATCAATGCTTATCTTGTAGCTGATTCTGTTACAATCTTGATGGTTGGGCCCAAAATGTACAATTTACTTTTTAGATTACTGTAACAGTATGTAAAAGGTGTTCAGGTATCAACGATTCCCAGCTTGTGATCTTATTATATAGGTAAAGGTTTTACTTTTCCAGTGATGTCCAACTGGAAACTAAACTGGATCGTATTATAAATCAAACCAAACCGAAACCAAACTGAAAAACTGGATCTTATTATAGGCAGGTCAATAATAATCTGTGAGCGTTATTACCCTTCCTATGCAGGTGGGTCTATTATCATAATTATTTCATTTTAGATACAGTAACTTTGGGGTTGGGGGAGGTGGTCAATGTATGCCAGTGACTTATGTGTGAGTCCTCATAAAGTTTTGGTGATAATGTAGAGGTCCTCAAAAAAGGAACAGAGTGAGATAATGCTATATTTTTGTTATTTGATTGCTGACTTGGGCTATTGATAGGACCTATTAAGATTAAATTTAATCATACCGTTTCACCAAAAATAAGACATCCTCTGATTAACAGCCCAATCAGGCTTTTGAGCACATGCACTAAAATAAGCCCTCCCTGAAAATAAGCCCTCCTCAAAAATATTGAAAGGCATGCATAGCCAGTCCCCACCATTTCCTCTGGTTAGGGTTAGGAAGACAGAGCTGGAAATCAGGTAAAACATCAAGAGGAGCTCCATCTTGCTCCTTGCGCCCCAAAATAATAAGACCTCCCCGAAAATAAGGCCAAGCGCTTATTCCGGGGTTCAAAAAAATATTAAAAAGGGTCTTATTTTCAGGGAAAGATGGTATCTTACTGGCACAGTTCCTAAACTGCATTGCAGCACCCTAAGGTTTATGTTACTACCATACTTAATAAATGTGATTGTCCTAACTGTCCCACAAAGATACTAAGGATGCCCAAGAAAGTCCAAGAAAGTTTGGGAACATCACTCTCATTAAATCTATTTACTTGTTCAGCTTTGTCCAGGATCCATTAAGCTAAAATATACCTGGTTGATTTATGATTCAGTATGTTATGTACAATTACAAAGTATACAATTATACCTACAAAGTACAGTACTTTTGAACTTTTAGAAGTATTTTGCATTAGTGTCCAACAATTATTCTTTTATTTTTATGTCCAAAAGCCTAAATGTATTATTTATATAAGTTCTAACTTGAAATCAGAATATTATACTAGTCTTTCATAACATGAGTATTATGGGAGTTAAGGTCCAACACACATGAAGATAACAAAGTTAAGAAAACTGAAGCACAACCATAGCTAATGTATTGTGTTTTTATTGGTTTATGGTTCTCTACTTTTTGGATTAACTTTTCTTAGAACATACATGGTTTGTGAAAAACATAGAGCCTAGTTCACACACCTTGTTAAAGCAAGAATTAAATACTTTATAACTTAAGTTCCATTCAAGCAATATATTCATATACTGTATAAATCTCAAATTGGGTTGTGCAGCCTAAATAAAAGAATGCACATCCAAGACAAAACAAAACAGAATTTTAATATTAGGAATACCAAGAACTTGGATAGCTGGAGAAGTCTGATCTATAAATACCATTTTTTGGAGAGATTACGCTTACAGAGTTTGTAAGAACTAACATGCCTGTTGTTTAATGATTAAGAATATAAACACATATAAACAACTGGAATGAATTAGCCTCAAATGCTTTTAAGACGCTATAGTTAAAATGTTATTTTTGCAAAAATAACATTTTAACCATAAAAGGGGGTTTTATCCTCACTATATCTGTTTTTTTTAGAATATACTAAGGATGACATGTTTGCAATTTACTGTGAATTTTAGAGATGAAATCAATGTTAATGTAAATGTTATTCTTGCACTTAAAGTGGTTAAATTGGACATTTCATCTGAACATTCTTGAAAAACTATAAAAAAGGAAAAAAAATCATATTTCTTCACATAATATATAGATATTACACAATATACATAATGTACATGTGTATTACATATACACATTACATACTATACACAATATACATTGCGATTGAAATGTTATTTTCTGTATTCTCTTTAAAAGTTTGGCACAACAGGTCATTCAAAAGGACACTTTAAGGAAAAAAAAGTCTCTGTCCAAGCCTTTATGACCATGTAAATATACCAGGCTGTTTCTATTAGGATAGCTGTCTTCCTAAGCATTCACCTCTTGGCAGTCACTACACTTTCTACAATAGTCTTCAATGCAATCTAAGGTGCTGCAGCCAAGAGAATGCAGAGGAAGTGTACATGAGAACAGAAATTATTTCTAATTGCACACAGGAATTATTTGTACCCTAGGCACAGAATGCAGGAACAAACAATAAAATCTACCCCATCTGAATAATAATAATAATAATAACAACAACATATCCTTACTTATTCCTTCTAAAGTAGCATTTTCCATTAAAACTTTATATTGGAATTAATGAAACTCTCAACAGCATTAAAAGTCAGAACCAGATTTACACTTCTGAGGCATAAACCACCATCCATTGAATAAAGATAAAATTCCTGAATGATTTATCGGTGCTTATTGCACACTTAGATAATAGCAATTTATACCATTTATTTTACCATTTCTTTATTTGACATGAGTACCTTGATTTAAATGTAAATATAACTATTTTATGTATATTATTTCTAAAGCATTTAATTTGTATGGCTTCTAAAATTTACAGATACGGCAGTGCAAGTTTTCAGATTAAAACTGCACACAAACGGTATTTACACACACACACATACATATATTTATATTAATACTAAGACTGAAACTTATGGACGATATATTTTATGTTCATGTCATAAAATAATACATATAGTTAGTCCAAAGTTATATAAATTAGAGGTCCCCAACCTCTGGGCCATGGCCCGTTCAAAATTGGGCTGTGAGATGAATGGGCAAGTCCATGTGGGTGAAGCTCCACTCACGAGAGCAGACGGTGCTTGACTGGAGCTTCTCGAGAGAAACCAAGCGCCCTTGCTCATGCAAGTGGAGCTTCATGGGCAAGCACAAGCACCTGTGGCACCAGGCCACCAAGCTGGAAAGGCTGGGGACCGCTGATATAAACAGAGGAATACATGAATTCTAATATAAAAGATTGACCAAATTATTGCATCAATTTATTAGCATGTGATATCTATGAATACCTGAATGTTAGATATGAACAACCAGCAATCTTAAACATTTGAACAATATGGACTTGCTAGGACTGATTTCTCAACCCCTTTATTATAAATATAAAGCTACAGACTATCCAAATTTACTTGGGGATAAACTCTAACAGAATAAATTCCAACTTGCTTTCCAATTTGTATAGGTCTGTAGTTTTTGTGTCATCCATCAAATTACTGTTTCTTTCCATTTTAAAAGCTAACATTCGATATGCTAATAATGTAAGTTAAAAGTCACATCCATATAACTGATACTATTGTAAAGTCACCAGGGAAGCATTTTCAATACTAAAAACAAACACCAATGATGGTTTTTAAATTCTGCTTCACAGTAGGAATGAAAGAACCATATTTGTTGTAAAAAGGACAAAATAATCCTACCCTGATTTTAAAAAAAACGTATTCGTCCAATTTAGATTAAGAAAAAGCAGATATTATTATCATGTAGAAAGAAGCAACTTTCTCAATGTTAAATGGATCTTTTAAAAAATACAGTTTACTTAAGTTGCCCAATTAGATAATTGGGGGAGTTAAGTGCACTTTACAAGAATGTCTCTTCTTAGACAATAGTGTAGTCTTCCCACTCATTTTGTTGGTCATTTGATCATCCAGTCTCTATTTTTTAAGTATCTGGGACCCAAAAGTCATGGATCTGACCCTATAATAAAAAATTGTCAAAGGAATTAGATGGAAAGATGTAGACATTTAAAATATATTTGAAATACTAAACTATCTAGTGGAAAATTATTGACATTATCAACACAGGTTTAAAATCAACTTAATTGGTCTAAATCCAACACTACATATCCCTTTACTCCATTCCCCAGTTATTATACTAATACACATTATACTGTGTCTACTTCTTAAGAGGCAAAAAATTTCTTTCCAGAAAGTTTTATTTCTATGCCATTATTAACTCATATATGTAATATTCTGTATGAAAATATATTATAACTGTACCATACCTGAATAAGCTGAGAACTGTGTATCATTTGCTGCCATTTGCTGTATGTTCTAGCAACTAAGTCTTTTACCTAGAGACAGAAAATTAGGAACTGGTTGGAAGATGAAGTGATGATTATTGCTGCTGGCCTACATTACTTTGGAGTGTAGGTTAGGAATATAACAGGACTTACTTTGGAAGAAATAAGAACAAAATTTTACTGCAAATTTTAAGACAGACTATTACACATAGTAGGATGCAGGGCAAGTCTTGTTCCCAGGACTTTAAGCAAAGTAGCACTTGCAAGTTAACAGAATGTTGCTGGCATTACGAATTACAGATAGACCTTGACCTGCGACCACTCATTCAGCAGCTGTTCAAAGCTACGGATGGTGCTGAATGAATGGCGGCTACAACTGGTCCTCAGTGTTCTGGCCATCCCAGCCACCCCTGCGATCACGATTGTGATCTGGGTACTTGACAACAAATCATGCTTATGACCTGTCAACAGTGCCTCATGATCATATGGTTGCCATTTGCATCCTTCCTGCTGACCTCCCTAGAAAGTTAATGAGAAAGTTGGCATAGAAGACCATAAGTCGCTGGGGTAAGTCTTCCCACATCATCCATCTTTCTTCAGCCTCTCTTTGTTCATGCTGCACCAGCCATTCATGCACCCTTCCTGCTCATCTCTTTCTCACCATCCCCTGGCTTGTATCTCTCACACACCCACTCTGTTGTGGCTCTGGCCCCCGAGCCGGGCCTCATGGACGAAGATGGCTCCGAGAGTGAGGAGGAGGCAAGGCCCCCCT
>JANHZT010006068.1:617260-632259 GCA_032468215.1 Stegonotus admiraltiensis
TTTGAACTTGCAGTAATTGCAAGCAGCAGATGTTAATAACAGTGTTTTAGTCCACTGTACTACCATGGCTCGTGGTAATCTCTTAAACATTCAATGTGGTTTCAGCCACTTGTTTTTAAAGAAAACAAATAATCTTGGGTTCAATCTCTGCAAAGCTGTATTAAATGATTTAGATATAAGTATTCTACATCATCAAATTCATTAAAACTAGGAATTTTATTGTAAATATTTCTGGAAGACATTTTATAGTTCATGTGTCAAAACTAATTTGAGAGTAACATACAGTATCTGAGATCTCTTGATGAAAAAAAAACATGCAACTGAATGATTTGCTTTTCTGTCTTTGTCAGAAGTCAGAAACAGTTGATTAGGAACGGGAATGATTCATTGTAATAGTCAGTACATCTTATGAAAAAAGAAAAGTCCAACTAGAGAACATTTTTTAATCCACAAAGTATCTCCAAAACTATTTGCATTTGAAGAAGCAATATAAAAATAAAATTTCTAAAAGTTATTGTTTAAAATCTGCTAAAGTCTGTGATAACATGTTTATTGTATTTAGTTAGATCAGACATACTTTAATGTTAACTCTTATATGTCAATCAAGTAATAGTGTTTATTTTTTAAAAAATAAAGAATAATCATTTGCTGATTAGACTATGTTTTTACGCATGTGGACTTTTCACAAAGTTTTTACAACTCAATTTGTCACTAATGAGCCTGGATTTAAATTAGGAAACTAAAGCACTGGTCTTTTGGATTAGTGGAAATGTTTAGAAATTTGAGTGTGTCTTTTTGGGACTATCACATAATGATTATCATAACTGATGTGGCCACTTAGAAAAGAAATGGATTTCAGCCAGCCAATATCTAAAAATGTTTCTTGGATCTCAGTAGGACCCAAATGCATTATTGATAATGCAGTTTATTTTCAGGCAGAAGCTTTGCTTTCTACATGCTATCTTCCCATATTCTTTTTATCAATATTTTCCTAAAAAGTAAAATTGGGGGAAGGGAGAGATCTTGATCAGTGTCAAGCAATACACTAGTGCAGGGTGTCAAACTGGTGGCCCCTGAGCCGGATGCATCACACACAGATCACACCAGCCTGGCTCTGCAAAGGCAAAAAAGTTACAATATGATGTCACATGACATGATTGAGCTTGACACCTGTGCACTAGTGGGTTTTCACTACTGTGTTATTTTACAAGCCCAGGGTATATTGGTTGCTTTCTTGAGTTAAAAATTGCAAAGGAAACTTATAAACTTCTTAATTAGGCCATTAGAATGAATGTGGATGAAAAATTGCTTTTGAGTTTTGTTTTGTTTTTTCACAAAGCAAATAATATGTTAATAAATTATTTTTCTCTTAATATAAACAAATGAATCAGTGATTAATGCAATGTATCATGTCTGAGATCAATTCACTTTTTCCTTTAGATTATTGTGTCATGCAATGAAGGATCACATTGTAAGAGTTGCAAATGAGGCAGAGTTTATTTTGAACAGACAAAGAGCTGAAGATGTACACAAACATGCAGAATTTGAGGTAAGCCTTTGTTGCTGAAACGCTGGATTTCTGTTTTCACCTAACTTGTCATCATACGAAAAATAGATTTTGAAAGGAAAACTTAGATTGTTGTTATTCAAAATCTATATTAATTTTTAACAGAAATCATACATATTCATTTAAACTCCAGAAACAAATAGTGTTATATTTAGAATCTTTTTTATTCATATTTTTAAAAGTAACAGTATTGCTCTGGTACTACTGATGTAGATTACCAATTCCATTACAGTTTAAATGTAAAATTTGTTATTAGGATTGTCTGAAATTTCTGCTGTATTATGTTGATTATTTTTACAAATAACTCAGGATGGTGAATATATCCAACATACCTTCCTCCTCCTATTCTTCACGCAACAATAACCATGGGAGATTATTTGAGCTATGAGAAAGTGACTAGCCCAAAGTCACTCAGCCAGGTTTTCATAGCTAAGGCGGGAATAGAATATTTTTATTGGAAAAGATGAGCAGAGAATTCCAGAAATATATACTGAGAATATATACTCTCAGCAGTATGTGTGTGTGTGTTTGTGTACACATACTTACATACTCTCAGTAGAGTCATACAAGGTGTGAAGGTCATCCAAACTGCCTGCTTCAGGCAAGTACGCATTTAAATTGGGCACCAGTTATGTAGGAGAATACTAGAGGTGGAAGATACAGAAAAAGAATCATTTTATACTATGTGGGGAAAAGCAGTGGTAAACTGCTCCTGTATTTTACCAAGAAAACCACATTAATAGAAAGACTGGCTTACTACTGATGAAAAACTGAGGATCTTTTGGAATATAATGGTGTTTATGATGTGGGTAGTTTAAAATATTCCAGATGTCTGTTGCTGAGATTTCCATGCAGAAAAAAAAATCCAAAGATGCAAAGATAGAATTACAGTGGGAACATGAAATATAAGCATAAACTTGAGAAAGTTCAACATAATGAAGGATGAAATGAATTGAATACACATTGACATCTTAGACACTAGCAAATTGAAATGGATATTGGACACTTCCAGTATTCCACTGTTTTCTGTTCAGGACATGAACAACAAGGAACAGTATATTCAGCAAGGGCACAGCAAGAATAGTATTTGGCTACAATGCTATCAATAACTGAACAGTAACAATTAGACTTAATGGGCAATCCTGTAATATGACAGTTATTCACATTTATACTCAAACCAATGATACAGAAGAACAAGATGTTGATGAGTTTTATGAACAAATTCAAGTTTAAATTGACTGAACATACAAACAAGAATAGCAAAATTGGAAATATAAAGGAGGAATCTTTTCAGGTACTGCTGAAACCCAAGAAAGAGAAGCAGCGAACTGGATGTTAGAACAAACAATGGAAATTGCCAAGAAGAAAAGAGATACTAAAGCCAAGAAAGACAAAGTTTCCAGGAAAAGACAAATAATTTCAGGGAGCTCTTAAAGAAAAAAGCACTATTACAATGACATCTGTAATGACACTGAAGATGGAACCAGATACAGAAAATGAGACAAGTTTCTCAAAAGATTTCTGAACCCAGAAAGGGGTTTCAACTTCAAATTGACACCAATGGACTGATAGTAACTGATTCAAAGGAGATTAAAGAAAGACAAAAGAATACTGAAATAGTATGTAATAGAAAACTCAACATTTTAAATATGTTAGAAGATACTCCCTACTTACAAGAACTTCTCATACTTGAAGTTGAAGTTAGATTCTTAGCACTTCCATCATTACCAAATTGGAAGGTTGCAGGAATTGGTGAATAGCCACAGAAAGAAGAATAAAGATCTTAATCAAACTATGCCAGCAAATCGGTAGGATGACACTGGGCCCAACAGACTGGAAGACATAAATCTGCATTCCAGATTTTGTGATTCCTAATCCATCCATCCCTTTTGGTTGAAGCTTTTGCGCTGTATAACTGCACTGAAATGTTAGTTTCCCGAATTATTAAAATATGCTATCAATCTAATGTCTTGTAATACAGGTTTTTAATATGCAAACATAGCAGAAATATCTCTTTTCCATAGCAGACAATATTACCTTTTGACAAAGTTCTCAGTTTAAGAAAAACAGGAGCCGAATCCAAGCTAAGTTATTTGAAACTGGGTCTGTTTGAAAGCAGTAGGATAATTGTGACAACTGATTTCAATGACAACATTTGTTTATATTTCTATATTATTTTTAAAAGTATATTCTGTGGATTTGTAGATATACAGTACCTCTCTGGGTAACTTAATCTAGAATGGAACTATCAGCAGCATTCCAATATACTATCTCTCCTGTACAATTGTGTTGGGGGATTTTTTTTCTGGAATGTTTTTCCCTACTGTTTCTGGCTTAATTTGTGTTTCAAATTCTTTTTCTGTTTCTTCCCATCACATCAATTTTGATCCCATTCCATTGGACTGTAAAGAAAATTAAAAAAAGTATACTTGTATTTAAATGCCCATAATTAAGGTTTGAATAGAAATGAATTTATTTATTTATTTATTTATTTATTTATTTATTTATTTATTTATTTATTTTTCATTCATTCATTCACTCATTCACTCATTCACTCATTCACTCATTTCACTGTAAAGATTGTGGTCTTACCACTCATTACAGAAACTTTACTATTTAGACTCCTATCTATTCATCCTTGGGAGTTGGCACAACATATACAGTCTTTCCACTTTTATATTATAGTCTGTAAATTCTGCCAAATAACAGTTATTCATGATTGGTAGGATGGAAGAACTGTCTGTCTGTCTCTTTTGCTATTACTTTAACTACAGGTTAGTCTTGCTACTTTTATTTTTTTGGCACAGATTAAAAACAGATCTTTGACTTACATTTCATTCATGTATATGTATGTATGTATGTATGTATGTATGTATGTATGTATTTGTGTACACACACACATACACACACCATACATTGCATTGCAAACTTAGAATCTTATCAAACATATTCTAAATATTTTGACTTTAAATTTTAAAGATCACATTTGCAATTAAGTGTATGTCACACTGAAATTTCATACAGCTTCAGTGGTAAATAACATTTGATATTTATCAGAGCATTCTGCAGTAAACTTAAGATGACAGTAGAAGATTGAGTTATCTGCCCTTTGA
The DNA here is from genome assembly GCA_032468215.1 of Stegonotus admiraltiensis. Lineage (NCBI taxonomy): Eukaryota > Metazoa > Chordata > Lepidosauria > Squamata > Colubridae > Stegonotus > Stegonotus admiraltiensis. Next base: position 621,941 of record JANHZT010006068.1, read on the forward strand.
AGAATTTATTGCAGTATAAGATCTGTCAGAAACGTAGACAAAATGAGAATATTCAATTAGATTCCAGCTTCAGTTAGCAAACACAATTTAGAATATTAACCAAATTCCCTTAAGGGGAAATCTTAAGTCAATTTTCTAGTGAGCAAACAAAGACATTTCTGAAACATGAGTTTCTTTAAAAATGTAAGTCCTTCACTTTTAAAAATATTACCATTGCATAATAAACAAAAAGAGCTTTTTATAAAAATTAAAAATAGAATTTCAGCATATGAATAGCAAATATTTCACCCAATTACTCATCACATCCCTTGACCTAAAAAACCCAAAAAAACCCTGCTCCACAGAACTCTGTGTGTGTGTGTGTGTGTGTGTGTGTAAATAAATAATAGCAAGTTAAAAGATAAAATAGAATAAAATAGCCTAGATTCAGAGCTGCTTGCCCATTGTCATCATTAGACTGCCCTGCCCCCCACCCTGTATTTGAAAACAATGGAACAATATATAATTATTCTTTAACATAAGAAGGATAAGAAAAATTTATTTCATCATTAGTCCATTTTCTCTAAAAAGCCTATTTCACAGTTAATATCCATTCATTCTGTTAACTTCTATAATTGCTCAGAATGAAAAATGAAAATTTGATTTAACTGTCCAATAAGCTGATGAAATATTAACCTCATTACTGAACAGTATTATTGTACTAATTGGTGTTTCTTTCTACAAATAGGTAAATTGAAAAATTAGCCCCTTGATGTCTATGGTCTTAAAATACATTTAACTAAAACATATGCCTATCTGGATGGAGAAATGTGCAATGGTTTTACATTATTCAAACATGCAGTTTTTATGCTTTTTCATATTAGAAAACAAAATATACTTCAAATTATTATGAATACAGTCTCAAATGATATCAAACAGATGGAGAATGCTTTGAAACACATTCTCAAAAGGGCCATATGCTGACAATAACCCCTTTTCTTTTTATCACCTCTTCCTTCCGTTTTCCCCCTCAATTCTCACATGTTCACTGAGTACAATTTATTATTATATAGATTTGAAATTTAATGGCAAAATATATCAAGATTTACTTGTATAACCTACAATATAATTTGTTCACCCTGTTCTCAAATCTATACATTATAATGTTAATTCATATCAATATTATCCACAAAGCTGCAGGATTTGTTGAAATACTAGCACAACTGCTTAAAAGTCTAACACAATGGTGCAGTTAAATTGCTACACATGATTGATAAGAAGGTACAAAAAATCATAGCTGTGGCCAAGATGTACCAGTATTTATATTCTGATTCCAATAAGTGATCAAGACTAAAGAATGTTCAAACTACTGAATAAATGCACTTATTTTACATGTTAGTAACATAATACTTAAGATTTGAACTCCTGGCTTGAACAGAATTGGGAACAGGAACTGATAGATATATAAGCTTGATTCAAAAGCGACATGGATATTGATCACATTTAGAAATTATGGGAAGGCAAAGAAGTTTAAAAAAAAACACTTACAGGTAGCCTTCAACTTATGACCCACAATTGAGCCCAAAATTTATGTTGCTAAATGAGACAGTTGTTAAGTGTATTTTGCCCCATTTTGTGATCTTTCTTGTCCACAGTTGTGAAATGAATCACTGCAGTTGTTAAGTTAGTTATGTTTGTTAAGTGAATCTGGCTTCCCCATTGACTTTGCTTATCAGAACGTCACAAAAGGGGATCATGTGATCCTGGACACTGCAATCATCATAAATGTGAACCAGTTGTCAAGCATCCAAATTTTGATCACATGACCATGGGGATAATTTTTTGCAGTGATGGAACTTCAAATGGTCACCAAATGAACTGTTGTAAATCAAGGACTACCTACATTTTTGCTTTGTTGACCATACATAGCTTCTGACAGTGTAGTCCAATTGTAATTATTTCTTTAAAAGATGGGTGTACTGAAAAATTGTTATGAAGACCAGGAAATAATAGTTCAAATGGAATAAGGAGCCACTAAATGCTTCTAAATTGGATAATCTTCTCCTAACCGTATCCATTTAACATCTGTAGAATATGTCATGAAAAATGCCTAAATAAAAGATATAAAAACTGGTATAATTATTGGGAAAAACATAACGTCAGATATGCAGCTGGTATAATGCAAGGAAGATTTTAAGGCCTTTCTTGTTGAAAGTAGAAAGGGCAGAAGCTGATCAGCCATTGAAGATTTAAAAAGTTTTGTTTTCAGTGTGGCTGTTTTACTATTTCAGATTTGCATTGTTTGTCTTTTAATGTTTATATTAATTGTATGCCTCAGGAGATCTAGTTAAACTGAACACAGTGAAAATTATTTTTAGCAATAATAAATGTTAGTTTAAACAGGATTAATAAACATTGATGTAGAAACTAGATTAAGCCTCATAATCAATTATCACAATCAAGTTTGTGATGCTATAAGAGAAGCCATTTTTTACATTAGGTTGTAATGCTGAATTTTAGGCAAGTTTAAACTCTCTGCTATGAATATATTAGGAAAAGACTATAATCTGTACTGTTTCTTTTGCAATATTTTTCAAATCAACTTTGTGCTATATACGTTAATGTAATATTTGCAAGAATAGTCTTAGGCTTAGAATAACTTTATTGTCATTTTAAAGGTACACTAATTGGTGTACGTTAAAATGAAATTACATTGCATACAGCTCTCAAAGGGTCACCACCTCTAATATACATTACATAAACATGACAAAAAAATATGCACACACCCATGCCCACATATATTATATGACACAAACAACACAGTCTATTTCGGAGGTATGCATGTACAGGACAAGAAAAATGAATCTTGCAACTGTAGCAGACGGATGGCATAGAGAACAAAACTGTTACATAATCTAGTAGTCCTACTACAAATACTTTGAAACTTCATCCTTGAGGGGAGCAACAAAAAACAGTGCAGTGGGTGTGTGGGGTCTCTAACAATGCTTCGAGTGTAAGCACGTAGCGCTTATAAGCAGTATCCTGAATAACAGGAATAGTTCCTATAATAATCTTGTTGTCCTTACCACTCTCTGTATGGACCTGAGTCACTGCTACCACCAAACTAAAAAGTGATGCAGTTTGTTAAAACGCTCTCAATCTTGTCTCTGTAAAAAGTAGCCAGGACAGAAGAAGAACGATGGTAATGTAATAGATAATGTTTTAAATGTGTGATGGTTGCTTTCACAAAATAATTCCTATGCAACAACTTATCTATTTACAAAATGATTGCCATGATAGATATGGCTAGTTACAAAATGTACCCAAATTGATGTTTTTCTTTGCCACCCATCCTAACTTACCTTCATCTCTTTTCTTCTAGTAAGGTTTCATATACCATTTTATTTTCTAAGAATGCCTATGGAGCATATATAAGACCCAGAGGCATTTTTTAAAATAAAGCTAAGGATAAAGGCTGAGAATTCACAACAGGGAACTTCTCATTAAAAAATAAGTTTACAAATAAGAGTTCTTTAAAAAGTAGAGATGGAGCAGATAACCTAAAAAAGCATGGGGGGGGCCCGCAGGTAATGTTTATATTAGCATCTGTAGGCATCATATTACTTGATGGATTTAGAACCAAGGATATAATATACTGATTCCATCCAGATTTTCATTGAAATATTACATACGTCATAATTTTGCCTTAATTTCCAGCAATATAGAAGAAACTTTCTGAATTTTGATACAAAAATATGAGACAGAAGATAAGGTTAGCATGTAATAAAAATGAAGAATCAGTTTGTAAGGAAGCATGAATTTTTGATGAATGAGATTTATGTTATATATTATTTCTCTCTCAGAGCTATTGTTCTTCATATGCCGCAAAAAAATTCTGGATTTTCATTTTCTATAAAAAAGAATCTTTCAATGACAAATGAAAAAAAACGAGGGCTATATTTTGCTTAACTGTTCAATGCATTGTAGTAATCCTTGTCAAGTTCACTAAAATACGTTTTATGTAAAATATATAATAAAATACTTTTTATATATGTGTGTAGAATTGTGTTTGTGTGTTTTAAAAGCAATACGCCCCTCTTTTGCTCTCTATCAAGAAGCATCTTTTAAGAATCATTGGGAATTGTGTGCGATGTTGCTGACCCAGAAATCCTTGGGGCAAGCATGAATATTTTTCACTTGTACCCATTTTTGGATATTTACAGTATACCCTAGCTTGGGTAGAGCACATGTTACACTTCTGCTATATGAGCTGCATTGATTACCAGTCTGTTTCCAGGTCAAATTCAAGGTTCTTCAGAGGTTGACCTATGAAACCCTATTTCATGAAATTCTATGGCAATCTATGGCATAGGACTGGGTTATTTATTGGGAATAAACAAATTTTATTGTGTCCTATGTACAGTGTCAAATGTACAGTTCTTTTTTTAAAGAAAGGTTTAGCAAAAGTAAAACAAGCTTAAGTTATTTGCCTAATGAAATCATAAACGTCACTTCTCTTTTTAGTCTCAATGTGCCCAATATGCTGCTGATAGAAGAGAGGAGGAGAAGATGTGTGATCATCTTATCAGTGCAGCCAAGCATCGTGATCATGTTACAGCAAATCAGCTAAAGCAGAAAATACTGAATATTCTTACTAATAAGCATGGTGCTTGGGGAGCTGTTTCATATAGGTATGTTGTTAGTTTAATGCTTCTGATCTGGTATTTTGAATGGATGTGAGCATTTATGATACAAATAACCTGAATCAATTCCTGTTCATGCAATTATTACATTGTAATCATAATCTGGAATTTAACTGAATTGTAAAATGCTCCTTTAGCTTTCACTACTTCCTCTTTCTTTTTATGCTATCTTATTTCTTTCTTAGCCTTTATACTAACCCAATGAGCTCATTTCTTTCCTCATTTTTCTGAGGTGAGTACATGTGATAAGCTTCTTTTGTAAATTTTGGCAAAAGGAAGCAGGATTTACTACAGACTTGGAGATCCTGTGAGCAGTATCAATATAACTAGTGAGCCCAAAGTCTATCAAATAGATTGACCATAATTAGAAAATAGCCATAACCATAGCGGTGTATGTTAATCTGGAGTAAAATTACATTAACTTTCTTTGCAGATTTAGGTCAAGATCACTTGACACTTTAGGTCAAGACCACATAGAGATGGATGAGGAAAAATAATGGTAGTTCTGTAATAAGGAAAAATAAAGATACTCTTGAGTTGAGCTCAGCTCGTTGTGATTGCATCCATTTGGTGTCCTTGGTAGCATTCCTCTACATTGCCTTGTTTTCCCCAGAATCTTTCCCTCAACTTCTCAGGCTAGCCAATAGTCTTAGAATTCTCAAGTGGTCACTTGAAATATTAACTAGGGCTGAATTTGCTTAGTCATAATTGCCTTAGGTGCAGTTTCCTGAAGCCCAATTTTATAATCTCATAAGCAAAGCTAGATTGATTATTGAGTATGTTTTGAAAGTTGAAACTTGCACTGCATTGCACAAATTTGTGAAATCTGCAGAGGTGATAGGTAAGGAATAGCTTCTTAATTATAGCAACCAAATTTTATAATTCTTTCACAGGGAATATTATCTAGTCTTCCTATTAAGGAAAGTAAATGAAGTCTGCTTTGTTTTAATAGGTATTCAGGAACAGTCGATTGAATTTTGTTTTATATAGTCATTTAATACTTAGCTATTTTTAAGAATGCTGTTTGTATGTAATTATTTTTTATTAATTTAAAAAATATGACACATAAAAATCACATTTATTGTATACATAAAAGTATATGTACAAAGAATTAAAAGATGAGTAAAAGATGTTTTAATGGAACATGTTGATTTTTTTTTAAAAACCCTCCACCTTTAAAAAAAATGCCAATATTGAACTTGTAATAAGTCCCTTAAAAACTTAAAATTTCTGACAATGAAACTTCATCACTGCCCTTAGTGTTAAAGCTTTCTGAAATACAACTGTCTACATTTGGGCAAAGATAAAATCAGTCCAACTTTGATTGCTTGCCCCTAAAAGATTATATAGCTCTTTATTTATTACACTGTACAAATAATCAGAAGTTACAGCAGAATCAGATTCTATGGTACTTTAATATTTCTTAATGAGTATCATCTTTATTTCTATGGGATTTCAGAAATATTCTGGCTGTGATATTTTATTTCTGTGTATATAAAGCAAATAAAAAGACATGTTAGGCATACATATATTTCTGGGGAAAGTAAGGGGCGCATAATAAAGTGGAAAGTTTTGATGATGGTATTAATAATAATATCATCAATACAAAAGTTATATTTTCTATTGTAAAGCAGAAATCTTCTTTTGCCATGGTTGGTTTAATTTAATGTTGCCTGGAGAATATATATGTATATATATATGTATATATATGTATATATATGTATATATATATGTATATGTATATATCTCATAATGTTATATAAAATAAACATGATGTCAGCTTGCTGCCTCAATCAGGATCTTATTCCCAACAATTTTGCCCATAAATAACAGAAGCTAATCTGTTATTTATAGATATTTATAGATATTTATATTATCTATGTAAAGACACGTCTCTGTTTAATGTTTAGTTATTTATAATCCCACTTTATTGTTTTTACAAATAACTCAAGCAGTGAACACACCTAATACTCTCTTATTTTTTGCACAACTGCCCTATGAGGTGGGCTGTGCTGCAAAATCACCTAGCCAGCTTTCATGCCTAAAGCGGAAGTAGAACTTATGATCTGATTTCTAGCCTGATGCCTTAATCATTAAACCAAACTTAATATAGTTGAAACAATTTTTCAATTTTTAAAATATTTTAGTGTGATCATTCAATTTAAAGTGTTCTTACTTTTTAAATTTGTTCATGTGTTTGATATATGTAATTTTATACAGTAAGACATCTTGTATACTTTTACTATAACTGTAAATTTAATTCGTTTTAGCCATAGATAGGATCTTTATAGTCTTAGATAACATGAGTCCAGGGCAACATTTTTTCCTGTTTGAAGACATTAATATGTAGAGTTTCATTTGCTTCTGTTGCACTATTTGCTGCTCAGGAGTAATAGATCTGGATGAATGTTGGGTTGCCCCTGTTTCGGACCGGTTCTCAAGAACTGGTAGTAAAACCGGTGGGTAGTTCTTCCCACTGACCTGGACATCATAGGTGATCTGCGCACGCGCAGAAAAGCACGCGGGCGGGCACAATGCGAACCAGTAGTAAAGGTAAGTAGAACCCACCCCTAATATGGATCACAATAGTTAGCTATAATTATCCATAATAATGTTAAGCAGTATTGACTCCAGTATGTATTTATTTAAAATCAGTGTTGGGCTGAACCACAAAAGAAATTCATATTTCATTTCTTATATAATTTATTAAAAATAAATAGCATATAAAAAATAGGGCATATGAAGATCAGAATCATTTTCTGCCTGTGTGATAGTGCTTGAATAAAATATTCCTCCTTCTCTACTATCAAGCTTACATCAGTCCTGATTCTCGCCTGAGCGAATAATAAATTGGGATGGGGAGTCATTGCAGCTGAGGTAGTATGAAACTATCCTTCCCGGTCATCAAGCAACAATTCTGTCATGCTTTCCCTGCACCATTTGACATCCATGTCTTGGTCCAGCATGTAATAGAAATGTTAATAACTCTGATCCTGTCTGACAAGTGTTTCACATCTGTATGGTGATCACTGTTCACTGAGAGCAACATGTATGGAAAACTCTCAGTCCCTACAATTTTATGTATTCATACGTGGATGCTGCTTCCAGTCCATTTATGTGAATGAAAAATGTTTCCAGTGAAATCAATTTATTGTAGATAAACTTCATCTACATAAGCTGCTGGACATCTAATTTATGTTCATAGCAAAATCCTAGTCTCTTTTCACATGGAAATGTCTTGAGATGAAAGAAATATGTATAGGGCAGGAAAGGAGAAATACAAAAAAGTATATTTCTTTCTCGTCTTGCAATGATTCCTATCTTTTTAAACATTGCTATTAATTGGTAGCATTCTTCTCTTATAAAATGTACAAACATACACTTTTTTACGATGTATGTATATTTTTGTATGATAACTAGAGAGCAGGAAATTAATCTACATCATAGTCTTAGGACATTATTAATTTGAGAATCCTATAATTTATAATGAAATACGTGATTTTACTATAATTTATATTGGTTAAATTTTAATATTTCTGATTGGTGTCATTCTAAAGCTCTCAATTCAGACATAGAACAGTTCTGGCATCAACACTTGGAATTATTTATTGCTTTATCTTATTTAAAATAGTTTTTTTTTAGAAAAAAAACCTTTCTTAAAAAAAATCCAGTGTTTTTTAAAAAATCAGTTACTAAAGCTTATTTAGAAAATATACTTAAAACATACATTAAAGCATTATAGAAAACATGTCATGTTCTTCATCTTTATGACAGCATCTTCTTTTCTTCAGCAAATTATGGTTATTTTTCATCAAATACGATAAAGTAATTTTCAAGCATGAAATGATGGAGTGGGGAGAGATAAATAGAAATATTAGATGAATGCTTCACAACTGAAGTAATATACATGTCCAATTAGAATGGGACAGATGGGGGGGATGGAGAATAAAATCTCAAAGCTGAGCATCCTGACTACATAGCAATTTTTTTTCATTCCATTCTATTTTAGCAGTGACTCTTTCTCTTACTGTATTTCACATATCTTTTAATAACCTTTTTGAATGAAAGTTTATGAAATAAATTTCAAGATTATTTTCTGTAAGCTGATGATGTATGTTCTTTTCCTGAAGTTATATTAGAAAATCAATATTTGTAAAATTGAAACAGTATAGGTTTATATTGATCTATGTGGCTAAATCAAAACTACAGGCTTTGTAGCAGCTTTTTCAGACAGCTACCTACCTACCAGTGGCAACTATCAATTTTAGCTTTCTACTGATAAATCAGCTTGAAAATTGGATGTCAGATTTTTTCAGTGAAGTAGTGATTTTTTGTATGCCCTTTAACCTTTTCTTATATATTAGATTGGTTTATAAGGCTAAGCTTACCTTCTGTAGCCAATTTGTTACAGAGAGAGAGAGAGAAGGAGAGAGAGAGAGAAAGAAAAAGAAACTTTTGAATGGGAATATTTGCACAAATAAAGTTCTTGAAACAAATTTAATTTCCCATTTTGTATTTGCTTGTTGACTTAATTATAAATATTTTCAGATTTTCTTTTGAAAATGAACTTTATATTTTAGATAGATTTGCATTTGAGTACTGATATTTAAAATAAATTCTACCTTAATATGGCAGAAAGCATTGCTTTAATAAATGAGGACATCTTGATTTGTTTTTGTGATATTTAACACTTTTTCTAACTACTAGTTACAATTATGAAGTAACAGTTTCACTTGTTAAATTCATATGTGTACTTCATCTCAATTTTTTAAAAATGAGGCAAATGGCTCTAACTATCTTATGACTTAGAAACACAAATCTCTTCTGAAAGTAGTTGCATAGTATTTAACTGTACTCCAAATCATGTTAACTAAGAATATTGATTAAGAATTCTGATGGATAATTACTACTGGCTGGAGAAAAAATGTGGCATGTTTTGATCTAGATGGAGGTATTTCCGTAAGTTTCACTTGCTTAATAGTGTCATCTATTAACAGTTGTTATAAATAGTAACATAGGGACACATTATAATTATTTTGTAATGAAATGAACTACTTTTATTCTTTTCTGAACCACCTTCAATCATATTCTGTTAAACTGAACAGCTTCTTTCTGATAGAACAAGCTTCTTATTGCATTCCTGATCTATATAAATGTCTAGCCCAGTGATGGCGAACCTTTTTGGCGTTGCGTACCGAAATTCCGAGTGCGTGAGCTCTCGAGCGCTCTCGCGTGCCACAACCCATAATGCAATTGGCGCCTCATTTGCGCATGCGCAGATCACCCCACCATACTCCTAATGCGCATGCGCCTCACACTGCACATGCACACATGCCACCTGCACAATGCATGCGTGCGCCCGTCACGCATGCGCCCCCACTTTTTCCAAGTTGGCCGGCGTGCCTCTTTTGCCCATGCTGCTCCCCCAGTCAGAAGGGGGTGCAGGGAAACACGTGAGGAGGCTGCGGTTGCTGCCAGCCAGGCCCGCCCACCTACTCTGGTTGGCGGGTGGCTGAGGCTTGCAATGAATGGCGCAAGCAGGACTGCAGCTCTGCCCCCGGGCTGTAAATGCGCGTTGTGGAAGCGGAGGCTCGGGAGAGTCGAACCCTCCTGCCTGCCTTACGACAGAGGGCTTCT
>JANHZT010006069.1:20115-35606 GCA_032468215.1 Stegonotus admiraltiensis
GCCTACTGAAGACCACAAATCTCCAAAGAATCTGAAAGGAATGAAAAATTTAGTTGTTTCCTGAATACCTTGACTACTTTGATTTTCCATATGTTTTAGGCAATCCCATTGTCTGATTCTGCATTGAGGATTGAGGTTAATCCAATCCGGAGAATTGTGAAAGACGCATTTCCAGACTGACTTCAGAAGAACAAGCCATCATGTGAAAGAGTCCCCCCCCCATTCTTTATGAACTGTTTGCAAATTACTAACTTTCTGTAGGGCCAGATAGTGTTGCAGCCAATAGGAAGGAAAGATACATTCAAATTAGTGATTCACTCCAGTTTCTAATCCATGTTTTTGAAAATAATGCCCGATTTGGTTCATAAATTGTGATCGGTGTTTGCTTATTATTCTCCATGGTTGTCACATCTGCTGTGTACTGTACTATGTGCCTTGATACTATAGTTTTCAAAGGAATGGAAAATCCTACATTCTTGAACTGCTGTTGAAGTTAACTCCTGTCACTTTAATCCTCGTAGCCCATAGTGAAAAATACCTGGAAGGTGAATCTCTGTAATATTTAAAGGACTACTGGCTCTCTCCTTGCCATGAATGAGTTCTGTTTCCCATTTTCTCTATTTAATGCTTTCTTAATAAGCATTACCATAGTTAATGTTAACTAGATAAGTGTTTTGATTCCCACTGTGATGCCCACTGTCTATAAAAAAAATACTTTTTTCATTATGAATGGCTAATTTGAATTTTGTTCATGTTTGCTGCTGCTTCATGACGTATTGCAATTCTTTGTGTAAAAACCTTAGAAATCAGTAGCACGGGTACTTTTTTTAGGTATAGGTCATCTTTTAATAAATTTACAAGCCTTTGGTTCCATTTCTGTGGCCAATGACGTAGTGTTACAGTTGGAAAAATGTGCAAGCAGAAAAGAAATGTTCAGATTGGTAATTGGCTTGTTAGTGATGTGTGAAAACTTACAAGTTTTACAGTAATGAATATAACCTTGAATTTCTCAGCTATTTGTCAATCCGTATGTTCCTGTGAAATAGCCTTTTGGGAAAACGAAGTGCTGCATAAAAAGTCTCAAATGGATTTATTTTTAAACAGCATTCAAAAGTTGTTAGTTCTTGAATAGTATCTTATATGTGAGCCTACACCATTGTTAGAGAAGAAGCTACAGAAAAATACTGAAAATGAACAAGGCCCAGAAATTTTGGGCTTCAATTTGACTTTTTTTTTGTGGGAAGTTATTGGAATGACAATATCCTGTTGACAGTAAGAAAGGCCACATATTTTGATTTAATGTAAAATATAGAAATTTAAGAAATTTCTCTTTAAAATATATAAATATCTCACAATAAATAATGAATACATTTTGCCTTACAATATACTTTGTTATATGTTTAAAAAGGAGCTGTTGATTTTTTTTCTACATAAAGCATTGAAAGATTACTGCAACATTGATATGCCTTTTGTGACTGAATTAGACCTATGTGATGTGAGTGCTTTAATATTTAACCATTATAGGACTGAATTCACAAGGCAATATAATAGAGTTGTCTAATGCTTTGCACTTAATTTAGAAATAGAGCTTTTTAGCATACATGAATGAGAATGCAACTCATTAAAGCAGACGTGTCTTTTTACAGGTTCATCTGATTGTTGAGGGAAGATGCACAGCACTAATGTAGAAACATTACTGATATGAAATACGTGTTTTTAACTGTTTTTCTTCTTTTCTTAATTCTAGATTTCTAACTCAACACCGTGCATGGTTCTGTGTTTGGGCTTTAGTTGTGGAAGAGAAATGCCTACCATGTGCTAGGATACGAGGTTGTGGATCCTTTTATTTCCGTGGTTCTGGAATATAAAGAGAGAAACAGGACAAAATGGGGAGGAAGAAAATACAAATCACAAGAATAATGGATGAGCGGAACAGACAGGTGAGAAACAATACTTCTTCGGAAATACCAGTATACCTGGCTTGCATTCATTTTTGTAAACATTTGAGAAGGACTACTTTTCTAAGCTATGTTTTCCCCCTACAATTTCATCCTGATAGCCATCATGGACAGGAGCTACAGAAGAAAGTATGATTTTATTTGGTGATATATTTATTTCTTATTATCTAAACTATTATAATTATTAGTTTTATTTATAAGGATTTCAAAACTCATTCATCATTTTTTTAGGTTCAAAGTGTTGCAAAAGTTTGAGAATCCCTGTGTTAACCCATCTATAATGTATTCTGATTCAAGACTTCATCCCCCACCCAGCCCCGTTATGATACAGAATACTCAGTGAATTTATAATGATATTTCCATTGCACTGGAATGGAATCTGCTTAGAAGAGCTACATATTATTTATGTGACAGACTTTTACTCAACAACACAGATTTATATAGAAGTTTGTCAATTACTTGAAGCAGACATTCAATCATAGATTTCTGTGAGCAGTGTTAGAAGTTGTAGCTATTTCTTTAACCTACATCTCTTTGTCTTTTTAAAGCTCTTTGATAATCATAACTTGGAAACATAGTCTTTTTGCTTTGCAGCATCCCATTCTATTACTGTGATGGCCAATTATATCATTCACTTCCCTTTTACAAGAATGGCAAAATGCAATTAAAACCCAGGTGAGACAGTAAAATGTTATACTGCTCAACATAACCTACTGCCTTGTGCAAAATGGTGTCATCAAATGGCACAGCCATGGTCATCCTTTACTATCTGGCAATTTTAGCCACTTATTGGGTCCTTCCCAAAGACCCAGGATAGGGAGTTGTTGTTTGATGTTGTTAAATGTATTGTTACACAGGATGTAAGCTGTTTCAAAGGCAAAGCTGCCTTTTGCAAATGACAAGTGGTGATGATGTCAATGCCAATGATTCAAGTGATATCCAAGATGATCTAGGATTGCACCGAAGTGTGTTTTTCTATTGTTACTACGTTTGCTTTCTTTTGCCATAGTTGTTCTTTTTCTGTTTGCAGGTTTTTATATTTTGTGATTCTCCAGAATTATTGGAAACAGCAGTCAGGAATGGGTTAACTCTGTCTGTCTTTAGCTGGACTGAGTCTGTAATTTGTTAAACCACGCCTCTTCCTGTTGCCTCCCAGCTTTCGACTCAGTCCCGTCTGGACAAGATGTGTTTCAGAACTAACCCTTCCTGATTACCTTTTCCAACGGTTCAGAAGATACAAACAACTCCCAGTTTGACTGGTAGAGAATTTCCTTTACATCTGATTCCAGCATGTAGGGCTTGGCCTGAAATTGCTGAGGGCTGCGAGGGCGGCATCAGACAGCCCTGCCAGACTGACAGCTGGCAGGGCCGATTGGGCAGCACTCATAAGCCTCAGCTCTGCAGTGCTGACCCAATCGTTTCTATGGCCTCTCTCCTTTGGCTGACATCGGGCTGCGGGATCGCAGCAGAGGCAAGGGCGGCACGCATGAGCTTGCTCTGTGGCACAAGCCTTGAAGCGCGAAGCACATTCTGCGCCATTATCACTCTCGCTGAGGAGCCTGGGGCTCAGAAGCCATTGGGGCAAGGCAGATGGGTCCCCCACTTATCCACCTCATTCCCAACGGTGCCACAGTAATCGGCACAGGACAGTGCTCACAAGCTTGGCTCTGAACCACTGGCCCTTGGAAGCATCAGCTTCAGATGAACTCCTTCAGATCTGGGATCGAGCAAGGCAGGCGGTGAGTAGGAGCAATCAGAGGCGCCAGCTGCTGCTTTGCAAGGGCCCCTTTTGTTCCAAGGCCTCTGGGCCCGGTCTGCCTAGCTAGATTCAAAATGGCAGCTGCCAGATCAGGGCACAACACCCGCGTCGCAGGTAGCCCAGTGTGCATGCGCCCAGAGGGGGATCAACAGGCAGGGCTTTCTGGAGCTAGGCCGTCGAAAGGGAAAGCTCATCTTCCTTCTAGCAAGCCTTGCAAGAAGCCTTCCAAGGCTGAGGAACAAAGGCACAGGGCCATAGAGAGATCTACTAAAAAAAGCACAGAGAGATGCAGAGAAGAAAGCCAGAAGCCTCCAGGATATGGAGCATCTTCTCTTCCAATCATTTCCCCCAGAGCAAGATAATCCTCTTGAGAGGACCTCTACTGCTGTATGGCCTCCTGATGAACCAGGGGAACTGGCCCCTAATCTTCCTAGCAATAGGGAGTTGCTGTTTGGTGCTATGCCAGAACCAGAATCTATCTGGGCTCAGCCTGTTATACAGAGGGTCCCCTCTGCTGAGGGTACCTTTACACCCATAGCTGCAGACCTCCGCTCGGAAGAGCATCCAGAACCACTAATCCCAGCCAGCATGGGGGCCATGATTTCTGAAGCAATTAAACAGGGCTTCAACAGAGAGCAGAATTAGTGGTCTCTGAATTTCCTGGTCCTCAGGATTTCCAACACAATCTGGAATATTCTCAGGCATCCTCCAGTCAGGCTTCCCTGTCGGCTGAGGAAATGCAACACGATCTTGATCTGTCTGAGGATGAGGGTCTGTTGCCAGACCAGTCTACTTTTGTGGGGTTGTTTTGCCCTCAGATATTTAAATCTTTACTCCACAAGGCCAAGACTTCCACCAAGCTGGGCATTACTCAGGTTTCCCCAGAGCCTGCACAGGGGTCAGCTGACCCTGCAAATCCACTATTTGCAGAACCCACCATAGAATCAGAGGAGGTTCCAGCACCCAGACCTTTTCTGGACATTGTACACTGGCAGTGGACCTCTCCAGGGCCCAACCTCAGTAGTTTGGACAAACATCTATACAACACTGGGACTGAGCTTACTAGGGCACTTCAAGTCCCTTCCAGTGGTGGCTCTGACATCTCAATCGGTCTTAACAGGCCCTCCTGAGGAAATCCTCCGGAGGATAAAAGAGAGGAATAGTCTTTGGTCAATGCCCACCTGGCAGCCACCTGGGCTCTTAAAGCCTGTTCGGCATCATCGTTTTTTAACAAAGCTTCTCTACTCTAGTTACGACAACTACAACAACGACTGCCGTCTGATGACACTAGATTACATCAGGATCTTGACAAAATCATGGCAGCTATGGAGTTTTCGGCTGATGCCACGCTGAATGCCTCCAGGTTTGTGGCAAAATCCATAGGCTCCTCTTTAGCAACTCGGCGTCTCCTCTGGCTACGCCAGTGACAAACCAATGCCAGGAGTAAATGGAGACTGGCTTTCGCCCCGTATTCTGGGAACAAATTGCTTGGAGAGCCCCTGGATGCACTTCTGGTAGAGTCCAGGGATAAATGAAAGTTCCTGTCCGGGGCCATACCCTCATCCCCAGCCCTTTCGAGGGCTGGACAGTGGTTTTGGAGGGCCATGGTCACAAGGCCCATACACCTCCAGGCAAGGTCAACAACAAGACAGGCAGGATAGGCAGGGACAAAGGTACCCACCCAGAAGGTCTTTTTGGGGTGGCAGGAGTCATCCCTTCAGGCGCTACAAATGACTGCTCATCCCTAGCATTATTTGCCGGCCAATGGGAGGTCACCACCACGGACCTCTGGGTCAGGGAGATAAGGTCTGGTCTCTCCCTGGAGTTCATCTCCAGTCCCCTGAGATTATTCAGCTGTCCTGTATCCAGGGATCCAACAAGAGTGTTCCTCATGGAATCAGCCATAAAACATCTCTTGGATATTCAGGCCATCCAACAGGTTCTGGAGGAGCAACACGGTCAAGGGTTTTATTCCCGGCTGTTCATCATACAGAAAGCCTCAGGGGGATGAGGATGATTCTCAATCTCACGTCTCTGAACCGTCACATCATTTATCGATGGTTCAAGATGCAGTTGCTCCAGACCATCTTGGAGAGTGTCAGAAGGGGAGATTTCCTCAAGTCCGTGGAGCTGATGGAGGCATACCTTCATGTTCCCATTCTACCGACACATAGACAGTTTCTCCGCTTCCATTACACAGGGAAACCTTACCAGTACCTGGCTTTACCATTTGGCCTGTTCTCTGCCCCCAGGGTGTTCACCAAACTGATGGCCGCTTTAGTGGGCCATCTTCGAAACCTGCCAATAAGGACACAGTTTTACCTGGATGACATTCTTATCCAGTCCAGTTTGGAACCCCTAGCGAGACAGGGCCTGGATACCACTATTCAGGTCTTACAGGACCATGGCTTCTCCATCAACCGGGCCAAAAGTCACATGGTGCCCTCAACCTGTTTGGTCCACCTCGGAGCGATCTTAGATACGGTAGTGTCCAAGGTGTATCTATCCCAGGAGCGCCAATCCAGCCTCAGGGAATTGGCAAGAAGGGTCATGAGGGAGTGATCAGTCCCTCTGTTCCTGCGTTCCCAGCTCCTGGGAAAGATGGTGTCGGCCATCTCCATCATGCCTTGGGCCCAACTTCACAGCAGGGGCCAGCAGTGGTTCCTTCTTCCATATCAGAGGACGTTCCACAGTACATCCCCAAGAAAAGATCAGGTCCCTCTGGAGGTCCTCCTCTCCCTCAAATGGTGGGACTCCGAGGCCATCACCAAGGGCTGCAGGTTCCAGGAACCTCATCACCTGACCCTGACAACAGACACCAGCCTCTTTGGCTGGGGACCTTACATCGGACCTCACATGACCCAAGGACAGTGGACTCAGGAAGATCTGAGCCGCAACATATATTGGTTGGAGCTCCGGGCTATTCACCTGACTCTCTGGAACTTCAGAAAAGTGGTTTCAGGCAAGGACATCCTGATTTTGACAGACAATGTGGCTGCCAAAGCCTACATAAATCGCCCCAGAGGGACCCATTCCAAGTCACTCATGGAGGAGGCCAAACATATGGGCTTCTGGGCAGAAACTCACCTGCGGTCCATGCATGTATTGGGGGAGAAAAATGTGCAGGTGGACTGGCTCAGCCAAGCATCAGTCGAGCACACGGAGTGGCACCTGCATCCGTCCCTGTTCTGGGAGTTGTCAGACCATTTCAGCCTTCTGATAGTCGACCTGTTTGCCACCCAGGCCAATCACCAACTGCTGAGATATTTCACCAGGTTTCCGACACTGGGGGTGGAGGCAGTAGATGCCCTACGCAGTCTGTGGCTCTATGCCTCCCCTCCCCTCCCATTTATTTCCAAGATCATACGGAAACTTCTGGAGGAGGAGGCAGAACGTCTGCTTCTCGCCCCACATTGGCCCAGACGGCCTTGGTTTGCAGATCTAGTGGCACTATCAGTGGCTCAACCCTGAAGGATCCCTTGGCACAGGATCTTCCTCAGCCAGGGGGCGCTGATCCATCTGGAACCCTAGTGGCTCCAGCTGACTGCCTGGCACTTGAGTGGCGCCTGGTGAGTGGGGACAATTTTTCCTCCAGGGTCATCAAGACTATCCAAGCTTCACGCAGGGCCTCCACTACCTATATATATAATGCCACATGGCGGGCCTTTTGTGGCTGGTGCACAAACAAAGGAAGGGTCCCCACAGAGGCTTCATTAGCTCACGTGTTGGACTTTTTGCAGGACGGCTTAGATAGAGGACTAGCTCCCAAAATTCTGAAGAGACAGGTGGCAGCCCTGTCCTCTATTTTGACATGCGGGGTAAGGATTCCCTGTCTCAGCACCCTGTGATACGGCAGTTTCTCAGAGGTGTGTCTAATCTTTGGCCGCCCATGGTACACTGATTTCCCACATGGAGCTTGACCAGAGTCTTAAACTCCCTCACCAGGGCTCCCTTTGAGCTGTTGCGGGAGGTCAGTCTCTGTTTTTTTTCCTTCAAAGTGGTGTTTCTGGTTGCCATCACTTCTGCCCAGTGAATATCGGAAATGGCTGCTCTATCTGTCAGACAAGACCTTTATATTTTCCACCCTGACAGGGTGGTATTACACCTGGATCCAATCTTTATCCCCAAAATTAAGACATGGTTCCACAGGGCTTAGGAACTTGTATTGCCCAATTTTTGTCCTGAGCCAGTACACCAATTGGAACCCACATGGCACACATTGGATGTGCGGAGGGCTCTCCGCATCTGTGTAAAAAGGACTGCTTCCATGCGGAAAACGGAATCTCATATCCTTCCAACCGGCCACATTGGGGCATAAGGTCACGTCATCTACCTTGGGGAGGTGGATTAGACCGTTCATCGCTCAGGCATATGAGACACAGGCCTTGCCGGTTCCAAGATGCATTACGGCACATTCAACTTGGAGTGCAGCCACTTTGACTGGTTGGGCTACACAAGCTTCCCTAGAGGAAGTCTGCCGTGCTGCGGACTTGGTCGTCCGCATCACCATTTATCCACCACTATAAGCTAGATGCTTATGCCTCGGCTGAGGCTGCCTTTGGCAGGCAGGTGCTCCAGACAGTTCACAGAGAGCGGGGAGCCCAGGACTGCCTACTCCCTCCCAATAGGACAGCCAGTTTTGGTATGCCCCATTCCTGACTGCTGTTTCCAACCGTTCTGGAGAAGGGGTGTTGGTCCTACCTGAGATGCTCCTTCTCAGCACGTTGGAAACAGCAGTCAGCCCCTCATGTCTGATCCTGGTGGGGCAGGGAAGGCTGTTTGTGTTTATTTACAGATTTACATGTCAGTCTCCATCAAAAGCTGAGAGGCAACAGCAAGAGGTGTGGTTTAACAAATTGAAGACTCAGTCCAGCTAAAGACAGGCGGAGGTAACCCATTCCTGGCTGCTGTTTCCAAGGTGCCAAGGAGGAGTGTCTCAGGTAGGACCAACACCCCTTTTCTCCAGTTTTTTTCTCTTCTGCTGTCTTCAGGTATTGCAGTGTCTATTACCCAGACTTTTTTGTCTGTCTTATCAACAGCCTGGGGTGTTATGTGGCAGGGGCTTATCTCTTTGATTTCTGACATTCTTTTGAAAGGAAAAAAGCCCCAGAGCACTTTAGCTTCTTCGTTTTCTATTACTTTGTCTATTTTGCGATCCTAGCACTTTTTGCTTGCAGGCAGATGGTATTTCTTGCAGATATTCCAGTGCACCATTGTTGCCACTATATCATGCCGTGGTTTGTAATCAGTCTGTGTGATCTTGCAGCAGCTAACTAGATGGTCCACTGTTTCTTTAGCTTCTTCGCAGAGGCAGCATTTCTTATCTGCTGTTATCTTCTCAATTCTGACTTTCTATGTGTTTGTTCTTAACACTTGATCTTGTGCAGCCAGAATGAGCCCTTCTGTCTCTTTCTTCAACTTTCCTGCTTTTATCCATTGCCAGGTCTTGTTATCTGCTTTGCCTGTATTTTTTTTTTTATGGACTGGCCATGTAATACGCCCTTGCCATGTCTCTATTCTTCCTTTGGACTTTCTTGTAGGCCAGTTTGATCTCTCTGGCGTTCAGTAAACTTTCATGGTGTGCTAGTTTTAGTGCATTTTTTCCCTCACTTTTCTTCAGATATTCTTCCAATGCTGTTTTTTTCTAAGCAATCTGGTATACTTTCAACATTCCATATCCACCTATTTTCATTAGTAAGTAGAATCTATCAACATCACTGCATGGATGAAGGGCATGATTCATTGTCCTTGTTTTTCTGTTCTTCCTTCCAAGGTTTTTAGTTCTCTCCAGTCCACTATTCCACCTGTGTATCTGGAATTGTCCAGGTGTTAATTTGCCTTGATTGTATTTCCTCCACTGAGTTTGGACTTTAAGATCTTCATGTTCTTCTTGACTTTAATGTGCTTGATGTGGTTACCTTGAAGGAAACCCAGATTTTTGTAGTGATCATCTACCCAGACTCTTGACCATATTTCAGTAGGAAATCTTAATTCCTCTAGTTTTCACTACTTTTCCCTACTGATGGTAATGGTCGCACATTTGTCCAGTCCAAACTCCTCTGCAATATTTTGGCTGCATAGGCAAAGAACAGCTATTCTATTTCAGACTGTGTTTTTCCATATAGCTTCAAATGGTTGGCAAAGGAGTGGGCTAGTCTGTCAGATGTTTTTGGTGTTTGTTAACCATCACCTGACTTGTTCAGTATCATTGACAGAGGAATCACTGCAATGACAAACAGAATACTGGCATAGCTCTCATCTTCCTCAGAGTACACAAGTCCCACAATCACATCAAGGTAGTGCCTCACGAAGAGTTATTATTATAAATGCAGCAATACGAAATCACTACTGCCAGTTTTTTTTTTTTGTTGATGTTGGCCTTCATATGCTTCAAGCTGTTTCCAAGAACCTAGAACTGTTATAATGTATTGGCCTAGTATACGTGAGGATCCAGTGATCTTTTGTAATTGATAGATGGAAACTTTGTCATTGTGCGGATTTTCTAAGTGCCATGCAGAGTTGTTTGGTATTGCACCTGGTGCCCCAATAATCACAGAGAACATCACATCCGGTTTATGCCATAATCTTTCAACTCTGAATTTCATACCTTCAATAATTATAATCTCCTATTTATCTTCTGTTCTACTATTCCCTGCCCATTGCCATATTAATTATCCACACTTCTTTTCAACCACAGCTAAATATGTTGTGTTATGAGCTAAGATTTTGTACTTGAAAATCCCACACTATCCTAACCTGCTCATTTTGATTACTTTTTCAGTAAGTTAATTATTGAATTTTTTAAAACAAATGTTCCAGCAAATCATTTTGGCAACTGTATTGTGTCCTGGTTTATAATCAGTTTGTGCAATCTTCTTGCACGATTATTGCAATATTATTAGATTGTAAGCTTGTGTTAAATGTCTACATTATTTTTATTGGTCTATTTAGAAACCATTTGGCTAAAGTGTAGGTTCATACTATTTTAAAATTAAAGATTGTACCATTAAAACAGTAGAAACCTGATTTAATAGCATCTGGTTCCACATACTCCTTTGCTGACAGAGCAGATGTGGGTGGGTGTTGCAGAAAATTGTGTTCTATAGGAAAAAAAGAAATAAGGTAGCAATTTGAAGTGTTAAAATCATGTGGCAGCAGCCAACTAAGTCATTTGTTTCTGTGTATCCTTGAGAACTATTGTTCTGGCTAACAGTTATAACAAGTAAAGGCAGCTAAGGACACTACGTTTAGTAAAGCTATAGAAAAAGAACAACTAGTAATTGTATCTATCTTCAACCTTCCTAATGGCCACAGTTGCCAGTTGGGAAATTAGGAGTTGCGTGTTACAGATAGCACTTTCTGTGGGATGGAACTATAAAAGAAAATAAAAAAATTGGTTGATTTTTCATTTGTAGTACTTGATTTCTAACTGGTTCCAACAACTGAAATCTTCCATTTCTATTCCAATATATATCCAAGAATATTTCTGGTCATGTTTGGAAAAAGATTTGATTGGGTAGAAAGGTATGATGAATTGTACAACAATCTCTCATTTCTCTTTCATTATAGACTATGATGAATTTATACTGTAATAGAAACCCTGTTGTCTTGTTCTTTCCCAGATATTTTTAAAAGGTTTCTAGTCTGCTTCAAGAATTTCAGTGATGTGTATATTATTTATATATAATATTAACCCACTTTCTTAATTCCATATTAACCTACTGTCTTTATGCTGGCTATTCACCTTTTAAATAAGATGAGTATTTCAATTGAAATGTTTCCAATCCTGAGTATTAAACCACCAAATCTCAGTGAGAATTATCAGATCATATACTTCGCTTTATTAAGATTTCACGTTTCATGCTTCATACATTAATCTATCTAGGCATTGAATGATATTCCTTCAAAGACTTGTGCAATTCACAGTCCCTAAATTGAATAAATGTATTTTCTCGGTATGTGTACAATTTCTGCAGCCTCCGACTATATGTAGAGAGGTATTGAGAGAAAGATGCATTGCCCCTATTAGTTAGGATTGATTAATATTTACTTTGGTTTGTAGACCTCCTAATAAAGTCTTTTAATTAAGGTTAATACCCTGTTTTCCCCAAAATAAGACCTCCCCGATAATCAGCCCAATCAGGCTTTTGAGCACATGGCAATAAGGCCAAGCGCTTATTTCAGGGTTCAAAAAAATATAACACAGGGTCTTATTTTCAGGGAAACACGATACACGTGGCATTTTACCTCTCTAGAGATAAATTTTAGATCCAGTGGGAATTTCCAGGAATTGAAAATTGAGTGATCACTTTTCTGAAGGTGAGAATTAGAGATCACTGTCAGTTTCTATAGTGGACCAAAAAACTTTTTATTAGCCACATAATATTTGAAAACAGGTATTGTTACATTTCTAAAGGTGTTGCAATCTGTTTTTAAACCTTTGTTTTTTTCCTACTGTGTAAATTTCATCTGTTTTCATTGCAACAGAGTTTGCACTGACCATGCTTACCATTAAGTTGGAAAGTTTGGTGATCTAAATGTACAGATTAGTCCAATGTGATGCTCAGGGGCATGTCTTAGAATTAAATTAATCACCGGACAGCATGAACAGAATGCTCTGACTTCTTGGCCATCCTTGCAAATTATCCCAGTTTTGTTTATTGTTGTTACTCCCTTTCCTGTCCTCTTTGTCTCCTAATCCTAACCCTGTTACTAGAACAATGAGTCTTATTTTATCTTACAATTACTAATAAAAGATTGCCAGTAATCACATTTTATCATCATTTCTATATTTTACCCTTAAAGCTCCAAATCAAAATTGTCTCTAGGTATTTGTATATGTTTCTCATAGACAGGTTTATCTTAATGTAAGTCTTTTTTAGTTCCATTTTTAACTGGATCAGATATAAATGACTGTGGAAAACTATATTTTTAGTTTGTTTGATAAAAAAAAAAGTAAAGCATAAAAAGTCCTGGGGAGTTTTCAATCTGTTAAAAAAGTTTCAATCTGCTAAAACACAAAGGAATAACAGTTTCAATCTGAGTAATGTACTTTCTTGTCATTATGTAGCATTTCAAGGAGTTACTTCTGTATCTGGCTACAGTTAAGTAAATAATCAACCAATCAGTTATGACACAATACAGTTGCCTCAGTGTGGCTTTCAGGAAGGTAAACTGGAAGCAGAGGCTCTGTGCACAATTACCTGAGCTACTTGGAGGAAGGTCTGTATACTATAAAAATACTATAATTCTACATCTCTGAACAATATTTGGACATTAAAATTCTGGTGACATTTTTATAATGTTTCTGAGAAGCAAGCAAGAAAATGGCTATTGGAACAGATACATTGTGAACATGTAAACCTCTTAACTATACTGAGTTCGTTTAGACTTTGGTTTATATGGGAGATGCATGAACAATTAAATGTCCTTGAAAAGCAGCAATTTGAGATGCTTAGAATCCTTTTGCTTGGTGAGTTTTGCAAAGGCTAATTTCTCATCCTAGCTCTTTCCTGCTTACATTGAGAAATTACAAGGATCCCAGTATCTTTTCTTTTGTAGGTAAAAAGTAATTTGAGGAAGGCAGCTTTTATCAGAAATATGGTAGATTGGGAACAAGCAAGCAACCAATCACAATTGTGCTGAATTGGCTGCTGCCTTTTTAGTTTAAAAGTCAAATAGTTGGAGATGGGATTTTGACTGATGGACTCAAAAGAAAACCCATAATTGGGAACTTGAATAAGATACTAAACAAACCCTGTAGGCTGCTGGCAGAAATTCTATCTGGCACATACTCTAGCCATCCAACTATCCATCCATTTTGGAGCTCATTTCTATGATCTTAAATTATACAGATGAATTCACCAACAGGACATTGAGACTAATGCTTTAACTATGTCCTTAAATTAGCTTTTACTAGGTAAAGTATTCGGTAGACGAGACTTCCTATCTGGTGCAATTTGCAGCAAAATAATCTCCTCTAGGAATGTTTTCCTGACAGAGCTGTGTGAACTCACTTTTGGGACAACTGCCAGATATGTGTATATCTGTGTGCTTTATTTGACTCTTGATCCCACTTATTACACATGTTTGGCCAGTATCCCAGAAGGAAGTAAGAATGAACAAATGGATGGCTTTACATGAAGAACTGCTTTATCATTTTGAAACTCATATCCTTGCATTAAATATTCTCTAGTCCTATGGGGACTGCCAAGCTTTACCTGTCCCTGGAGCAGTCCCATGTATACACTTTTACACTAGAGTAGCATTTAATAATGATTACAGTTGGTCCTTGATTTATGATCACAATGGAGCCCCAAATTTCTGCTGCTAAGTGAGACAGTTGTTAAGTGAGTTTTGCCTCACTCTGCGACCTTTATTGTCACAGTGAATCACTGCAGATGTTAAATTAGTAACAGAATAGAATAGAATAGAATAGAATAGAATAGAATAGAATAGAATGACAACTGTCATAATATGAATGTAATGTGAGTATATAAATATGAACCTGTTGCCAAACATCCAAATTTTAATCACAGGATCAACATGCCACAACAGTTGTAAGTGTGAAAAATGGTCATAAGTCACTTTTTTTAGTGCTGTTGTAAGTTTGAATGGTCACTAAGTGAACTGTTATTCTGTAGCTGTACTGTTCATTAAAGCAATCTGTCACTGTTAGATAATGGGCATCCTTCCAAAAACAGATGGAGCAGCTTCTTTGCTTTAAAGTACTGAGCCATATTGTTCCTGTTTTTTTTAAATCAAATATGACAACGAGTAAGAAGGAAATGCTGTGGTTTTTCTTCTCAAATACACTGCATTATATATTCTTGGAGTTGCACAGCCAATTGTGCAGTTTTACTTAGGGTAACCTAAAATCTGTTGAAGCCATTGCTTGAAGCCAAGTGTGATATTCCCAGTTCAAACTGATTTTGCAGATGTAGTCTGCAACTAATTGTTCCATTATTTACATGTGTTTTAATTTGCTGGACTATCCTTAGTGAGATGGAGGACATAGAAAGTCAGATGCTTTCTTCCTAGCCTTTGTGTACCATTACAGTCTTTCTGTGCTGTTCGTGCACATATGTTTTCAATGTTTTTTTTATAAGTAATTGTTTCAGTTTAATATGTTTAGCAGATTATATGTTAAACCGCCCCCCCAAACAAACAAACAAACAAACAAGCTTCTTGGCATGGGAAACACAGCAGAAAATACTGGAGGAATCAAAAATATTTGCAGAGGTCAAGTAGATCTTTCCCGTTTAGAGAATACGCTTCCAATTATGTGATTAGTATTTCTTCCAGAGGGTAGCACAAATTAACATTGGATGATGGTGAGAATTATGTTTTTTGCAGCTCACAGGGATTCTGCCATCTAGTTCACCACATGTCTTTCATTATTCATCATGATGGACCTTCTGCAATGATGATTTTTAGTAACACGCCCTGATTAACTTTTGCCCAAATTCATATCTTTCTTTTCTGAAGCAGCCGTTCTTTGTTTCTATGCCGATGACTGGAGCTGTAATAAAAGAGAACAACAAGTTGCAAGAGACTTTGGAAGTTTTCTACTCCAATTTGCTGCTCAAGCAGAAAACCCTATACCTGTTGTGGCCCACCAGCAGCCTGCGCGGATCGTGGGTGATCCCGACGAGGAGGAGGCTGGTGTGGTGTTGCGTCAGCAGCCGGTGCAGCCGGACTCGCGTCGGACAGCGAGGAGGCTGAAGAGGATGTGGTGCCAGAGGCAGAGACTCAGCCAGGGCCTTCAGAACCTC
>JANHZT010006069.1:64087-75742 GCA_032468215.1 Stegonotus admiraltiensis
GGGGGATTCTGGGAGTTGAAGTCCACCCATCTTCAAGCTACCAAGGTTGAGAAACACTGAACTACTGTGTTTAAAAAAAATAGACAAAAATAGACATCTTTCTCACCCACCGTTCCATTCCTTGAACTGATGTATCATTCCCCGAAGCTTGGTTCTCCTTACTTGCTGATATTTTTTGACACTTGTTTCTCCTGCATGGTATTGTTCATCAGTATACCTGTGAGTTGCAGATTTGAAGTTTTGAAGGGTGTGCAGTTGTGGGTTCTGGGCTGTTACAACCTGTCATTGTTGGACACCATCTGAACATTCAAAACATCTCAATCATGTCTTGAAACTGACTTTAGAGAAAAATAAAACTTGTCTTGCAGGCAGTTTCTGTACCATTCTTGATTTTTATCCAAAGATAATCTCTAAAGTTGTATCTTCGTTAAGCTCTCATAAAGCAATAATTACAAGAATCACCTGTTTGTATACTTATTGACAAAAGCATCAGTATAGTTCTCTCTCAGTATAGTTCTCTCACACCCTTTCCCTTTTTCTTTACCTTAGGAAACGGTTTTGTGAACTCACGAGCATCCCCAGGTCTGCTTAGCAGCACCGGTGGCG
Source organism: Stegonotus admiraltiensis (assembly GCA_032468215.1). NCBI lineage: Eukaryota > Metazoa > Chordata > Lepidosauria > Squamata > Colubridae > Stegonotus > Stegonotus admiraltiensis. Next base: position 64,694 of record JANHZT010006069.1, read on the forward strand.
GGAACGGTTTAAGCAAAGTGATGCCTACAAAATCTCCCCCACCTCCTGGTGGGGGCAACCTTGGAATGAACAGTCGCAAACCAGATCTCCGGGTTGTCATTCCTCCGTCTAGCAAAGGCATGATGCCTCCATTGGTAAGGTGCTCCTTTGACTACGTGTGCATGGACTGTATTCTTAGAGGGATTAACAGTACAGTTCTACAGATGAAAACGTTGTCTCAAATGCTGCTTTGATCCCCATATTTGAGGGTACCTTCAACAGCCGATCGTTAACCACCATAGTGGCACAGTGGTTAGAATGCAGTACTGCAGGCTACTTTTGCCGGCTGCCTGCAGTTTGGCAGTTCCATTCTTAACAGGGTCAAGGCTGACTCAGCCTTCCATCCTTCCGAGGTGGGTAAAATGAGGACCCAGATTGTTGGGGGCAAGAGGCTGACTCTATCAACTGCTTAGAGAGGGCTGTAAAGCACTGTGAAGCGGTATATAAGTCTAAGTGCTATTGCCATTAAGAATTAGTACTTCTTTGCAGGGAGAAATGATCCATGCTAGTTGGTGTGCTTTCTCTCTCCTTTTCTTTATTCATGCATATAAAGCTTTCAAACTACAGGTAGTCCTCAACTTATGTCCACAATTGAGCCCATAATTTCTGTTGCTAAGTGAAACATTTGTTAAGTGAGTTTTGCCCCATTTTACGACTTTTCTTGCCACAGTTGTTAAACGAATCACTGCAGTTATTAAATTAGTAGCAGTTGTTGTTATCCAATCTGGCTTTGCTTGTCAGAAGATCACAAAAACTGATCACATGATCCCGGGACATTGCAACCGTCATAAATATGAACCAGTTGACAACCTTCTGAATTCTGGTTACGTGGCCATGGAGATGCTGCCATGGTTTTAGTGAGAAAAACGGACGTGAGTCACTTTTTTTCAGTGCCATTGTAATTTCAAATGGTCACTAAACGAACTGTCATAAGGTGAGGACTACCTGTAGTTAAAACATAGAATTGGATCTTGGAGGTCTTTTAATCCAATCTCCTGTTCAAGCAGGAGATCTTTTTGTTGTAGGCAAGAAGTCTTTTTACTCTAGACTTCTGCTATCTATCACCTTACCATAATGATTGAGAATTCTGGGAAACCACCTGGAACACATTATATGGGGAAAGTGCTCTTAGTAGTAAACATAATTATGACTTGGTAGCAGGGGTGAGCTTCAAAATTTTTAGCAAGGGGTTCTCTGCCTGGTTGCTGGGTGGGCATGGTCATGGTGGGTGTGACCTAGTCAGCCTCCTGCACCATGGTGGGGTGGGGGGCGTTTTTGCCCTCCCCAGGCTCCGGAGGCTTTCCTCAAGCCTCTGGGAGGGTGAAAACGGCCTCCCCAGGCTCTGGAGGCCTTCCTGAACTTCTGGTAGGCCCATTTTTCACCCTCCCCGGGCCTCCGTGTGCTCTTTTACACTTACCTGCATCCAAAACATGCCATGTGGGGACTCCTGGGAGGGGTGGTGTGGGCGGGGCCAGCCAGGGGTGGGATTTGAGTGTTCTCTGAACTGCACAGAATCTTAGCTAGAGGTTCTCCCAAACCCCTGCGAACCCTCAGCAACCCACCCCTGTTCTTTATGTGATAACCCCATGGGTTGACCTCGATAAGTATCGTGTTTCAAAAATATTTCAGGGTCTAATTTTTTCAGAATCCCAGCACTCAAGAGGAGTGGCCTGTCCGTTGTTTTGTTTGCATGAATGCTGCTAATTGCTGATTTTCTTGGCTGTCCATTTGCCTTTTATCCAAAAGGGGACTTGAATTGATTAACTTCAAAGGCACAATCCAGCCTAGGCTGTTTTCTTTTTTCAATACACTGAAACATAGTATGAAGAATAATAATAATAAAAGCACTAACATTTCTTAACCCGGCTCTATTAAATTATTCCCACACTTCCCTCCCCCCTTTCTTTGTATCAATTGATTTGTTTGTCCACTTGAAGTTCATTTTAAATGCAAAAAACTACAAAGACAATCCCTGCCAGTACAGATCAAGAGTTGTCCGTAGCCCTGCTTTCTTGCTTCACACTGCAGCCAACTCGCTGCTTCTCAGAGGCTATGAAAACATGAGCCCTCCCCAATTCTCCATCTCCAATTCCCAGCACTTAAATCTTGAAGAGCACTGTTGTCAGTTAGATATAAGCACCACAGATTTGTTCAATTCTTAAAATTCTAATGGATAAGCCAGTGGTCATCTCTTGTGGGAAGAGGTTTGCCACGATCTATTCTAACGCAGAACAATTTTATGTATATATATTCAAGGTTATAGCTATTAGGTGGCCTTTCACAGGTCTGCCTTGAGACAAGCTGATTTCTTTTATCAATGTAAATGCGGTTGCTTTGCATATATAGCAATTTCCACTCATAGGAAAAAGCGAAGAATTATGTAAGGCATTGGAATCTTGGCATAGCATCTGAGCTAGAACCAAGAATTGACTCATAACTTCAGGCTTTACTTTCTCAAGGGGTAGACAGATGACAAGGTGGGTGGGTGGTGGGTGGTGGGTGTTGAAGCTTAACTTTTGACCTTGAGCCATCTGGTCTGTGAAGGGTACCATTTTTAAGCTATGCAGTTTTCATTTGCTTTTCTCATTCTCGCAAAGCAGGCTCTAAACTTTCAAATTGTTGCTATTTATCCCCATTTGATTAGGGTTTGAAGTGGAACATAGTTGATCCACTATTTTTTTTTTAGCACTCCCTGCAATCTGGGATTGCCAGCTGCCAAATTGGCTTAACTGAATTAACATGATTATGCTAACCATAATAAATTAAATGTTCTGTGTCAGAATAACACAAGGGATAGTCCTTGATTTGCGACTGCAATAGGGAACAGAATTTTTGTCGCTAAATGAGGCAGTTGTTAAATGAGTCACATCTGATTTTATAACCTTTTTCGCCACAGCTTTTAAGTGAATCAGTGTGGTTTTTAAGCAAATTTGGCTCCTCCCATTGACTTTGCTTGTCAGAAGCCAGCTGGGGAGGTTGCAAATGGTGATTACAGGTAGTCCTCGATTTACAACAGTTCATTTAGTGACCATTTGAAGTTACAATAGCACTGAAAAAAGTGACTTATGACCATTTTTCACACCTATGACCGTTGCAGCATCCCCATGGTCACGTGATTTACATTCAGATGCTTGGCAACGGGTTCATATTTATGACGGTTGCAGTGTGTGTGATCCTTTTTTGCGACCTTCTGACAAGCAAAGTCAAATCCAAGATTCACTTAAACAACCGTGTTGCTAATTTAACATCTGCAGAGATTCACTTAGCAAATATGGCAAGAAAAGTCATAAAATGGGCAAATTAACATATTTCTCACTTAGCAACGTAAATTCTGGGCTCAGTTGTGGCCATAAGTCAAGGACTACCTGTACATGACCCAGGATGCTGAAACCATTGTAACGAGATGCCAGTTTCCAATACCAAAATTTTGATCATGTGACTGTAGGGATGATGCAATGGTTGTAAGTGCAAAAATTAGTCATCGGCCACTATTTTTGGTGCTGTCATAACTTTGGTTAGTAAAGGAATGCTTATTAAGTTGAGGACTGTAGTTTGCTTATACAGGTTCTAGACCAGTTGTAGGTAAAATCTTAGTCAATCTGGCTAATTTAGGCTTCTTAAATTATGTTGTTATGCCTGATACTCTGTGTAAATTTAAAATACTAGCGAGGCTAAATATAGCCAGCTTTTCAAGCCCGAACGTGACTGTTTCATTCTGAAATACAATCTATTCTTAGTAATGTTATTATTCCTCTTATTTGCTGAGTACAGTCGGAGGAGGATGAATTGGAGTTGGTGAGTCTGGGTTCTTACTTGGTATGAAACATCAAAATCCGAAGAGCTTTCATGTCAACTATATATGTAAACCATGCCAATGTTCCCTTTGTCGCGGAGGGGGAAAAATTCATTTAAGGGGAATCAATAAACCTTAAACAAGGGAAGCTTTTCCTTTTTCCTTTTAATTGAAAGGGGAACATTGGAACCAAACCTCTAACCAGCAACATTGGGGGGAAAAAATCCTTAAATGATTATTTGCACAGTGGCTCAGGTACGTTGGTGTTTTGAGAGAGTGATTTGGCCTACCAAGTTCTACACATATTGAAACAGATTCTTGTGGCTGCTGCTTTCCTTCTCGGAGATTACATCACTCCTGATGAGCTCACCATGCTGGAGATAAAGTTAATTTCATGCTCTACAAGAGAAGGAAGCCACAAGGGGATTCCCTGTTTACCAAAAAGAAACTACAATTGCAAGCTGTCTGTTTCTAGTGGAAAAGGCTTCCTCTTAAGAAGACTTTTTACAAAACACGTATGATGTAGTTTCTTTTGTATAGCCTTAAAAAAAGAACTCCTAAAACAATGCTTCTCAGCATTACGGAAAATCTGCATCTTGATAAACCTGTGTAAAGGACACAAAGAACAACAATTTTGATGCTTTTTATCAATTAATTTAAACCCAATGAGTTGCTGATATGGGGCTTTTTATGCATGACAGCATGGGTTTTGTGTGTGTGTGTGTGTGTGTGTGTGTGTGTATTTCTTTCTTTGTCTTGTGAATGCATCCAGTTACATAGTACATTGATGTTTTTAGACAAAAGTATCATGTCTAATATAACTAGTGTGCTAATTTTCCTACGTAATTGTTTTCACATACATTTGAAAAGCTAAAGAGTTAAACATCCATTTCAGTCAGTCGATTATATTGAAGTGACCTACAAGGGGAATAGTAAACCAATGCTTTAAAAATAAACACAGGAAAATTGAATATGAACCCCTAAAGTAGCATACATACCTTAGGGAATTCTGGCAATGAAGGATTGTACTTCCCTTCCCTTTGTCAGCTATGCCATAATGTGGGACCCATTATGGAGAAAGCTGAATTTATCACCGAAGCTAAATCATCTCTATTGAGGGGACTCATAAATGATGCACTACATGTGATGATGAAATTGTGGAGCAGACTATTTGGGCATAGGTGGTCCTGTAAGTAGCTTGATCATAAGCCTTATAAAGCTTTATAGATGACCATAAGCAGCTTTCAGGTGACCTCGGAGATACAGGCAGTTGGTAGTGTCAACCAAGGGGTAAATGTAGGGCATGAGAAGAAGGCCCAAGTCACTGTTGCTCGTCCTGCTACTTTCTGGGCCAGCTGCGATTCCAATGCTGTTTGTGTATAGTCTTTTGAAGTTGAACCGTCTTGAATTTGAAATGCCTGGCTCGATTCTGAAACAGTTGTTTCAAGGTCAAAGCAGTTGTTCTGAATGTAACCAACCGGCTGTCCTTTTGGAAGCATTTCAAGCTTGGAAACACTCTGTTCTGAGCTTGAAACACTTCCGGGTATCGGGACGCACCTACCTCCAGCTGACAAGTCCAAACTGCTCTTGGTTCAGACGAAGGAGAAGAAGGAGGAAGAATATTGGGGGACTGCTAATGGCTCTAAATCTTCTGCTGACTGAACCCCAACAATTCATACAGGAATTAAATAGCTCTGGAGAAAAATATTTCAGTAAGACTATCAGAGAGCTGAGCTACAGTCTTCCGGTGTCTTTTTTGGGGGAATTAGTCTGTAGATAAGAGTAGAACCATTGCATAATCCAAAGCTATTTCAGGAGAAGATAGTGATTTCACAAGAGAACAGTTGCCATTATCTCCTAATAAAAGTTGTCTTTCGGGACAACCCAGGAAAATTGTGACCCCAAATCACCAGGCGCTAAAATGAGTGTAGATAATAATGAACATCTTGTAAGAACATCTGTAGTAGGATGATCATGTTGATTACATTAAAAAAAAAAAATTGGATTTCAATGAATTGAGGCCTTTTGTTTATTGCCCTCTGTCAAATTATACTTTTTGTTGCAAAGCTTAGGGACAGGAAACTCCCCATTTTTCATCTCTACAACCTCCCTGTTTGTCAGCCTTTTAAGATATTCCCATTTCACAGATAGAATCTGAAAAGGTTTAAGTGTTTTCACTAGCAAGTCACAAGATACATTTTGCTGATTTGTAGGATTGTAAGCAGGGATCTCCAACCTTGGCCACTTTAAGACTTGTGGGCTTTAACTCCCAGCTGGGGAATTCTGGGAGATGAAGTTCACAAGTCTTAAAGTGTCCAAGGTTGGAGACCCCTGTTTACACAGTACTACATGGTTTCCAATTTAAATTAGCTGCACTGTAGTTGAAGCACTATGAATTGCACCCGACAAACACAAAATGGACACCCGTAGGTTTGCAGTGATTCGTTCAAATGATGCCTGCGCATATTTACACTTCTCTTCCCATAAACAGTGTCCTAATTATTGTTTGCATGCAAATTGCATGGATCCATTTGTTGTAAGTTAAAGGGCATGTCTGCTGAATTTTTTTCAATGTGTCAAAATGTATTTTGAAGCAGCTCTGTTTTCCAATACAAGGGTAAACATCAATTTATATTTTAGCGTTTACAGGAGGAGAGTGCCCTCTGGTGGCATCACAGCTTCTTAATATCAAGCCAAGAAAAAAAAAGGACAAGACCCACTCCAGACAATTAAATCATTTAGCATTGCAATGAAACCCCCAAAACTGGTTCAGTCTATGTTGTGGGCCAGAAAAAGAAAAGATATTTTAAGTATTGTGGAGCCTTGTTTTATGAATATGGCACGCTTGGTCTACCATGGGCCAACTTTCCATGTCAATTTATCCTATTGAGTATGATGTCATCAGTATAGCAATTTGAAAGGACTAGAATTCAAAAAAGATAATATTGTGGAGAGGAAAGGATTTGAAATTCATTTATTTAGATAGTTTATCTAAATTTCACCGGCAGTTTCCCCCCCAAAAAACTGGATGTGAGAAGATGATCCCAACAATCCTAGGAAGAAAAAGTTTATAGGGATGAGTCTAAAGGCAGCATTTTCTGTTCCTATCTTGAGTAAATTGCCATTCTAATCACTAAATCACTATGGTTTAATTAATCTCTGAAACACGTTCAACTGTTATTCTGGTTGATTATTAGAAAATATATTAGAGCCCAGATCCTTTAATGGATGTGCTCAGAGGCTGAACAGCTGTGATGGGTGTAATCTGGATTCATTCATCGAGGTGGAAGTTGAACCCTGTTCCAGTATTCAGCCAAATGGTCCCTTTCAAGTCTATGACTCTTATCTCGTTAAAAAAAATGTTCTGCTTGATTACCTCAATGGAGATTGATTTAAAATATAAAAAAAATTACTAGAAGAAAAGACCCTCAGCGTTTGTATTTGGCTAATGCATGTCTGAAATCACTTCAATGCATCTTTGTTTTGTTTGACCGCTTTCTTTTTTCTGGTCACCATTCACAGAACACCCAGCGGTTAAGTAGTTCTCAGTCCACGCAACCTCTTGCAACACCAGTTGTATCTGTAACAACTCCAAGCTTGCCCCCACAAGGACTGGTCTATTCTGCCATGCCTACAGCATACAATACTGGTAAGTTACGTATTTGTTGGCTCTTCATGGCTGCCCCATTCAAAGGATTCAAAGCCTTTAGGCAATCCTGTCTTTGCAACATTCAACTGTGGCCAACAAAAGTCATGAATATTAAAAGATGATAAGATACAAAGAACTATTAGATAGCCAGAGGAAGCTTAAATCAAATGAAGAATTAAAAGAACAGGGTATAATTATAGACTGGTGGCCATATCTACAGACACAGTCAAGATATAGAAAAGATACGGAAGAATATGGAATTCAAGGGGTACCACAACAATTGGATAGAATTTTGATAGGCAAGGAAGAAAAATTTATAACAAAAGTATATAAATATCTATTAGAGGTAGAAACGGAAGAAGAAATAGTGAACAATCCAATGATAGCATGGGCACAAAATGTAGGCTGTGATATAAATTTAGAGGAATGGGAAAAAATATGGAACAAAAACTGTAAATTAACATTGTTGACCACATATAAAGAAAATCAGTACAAAATGTTTTATAGGTGGCATTTAACACCGGCGAGATTGGCCAAAATGTACACAAATATGAAACCAGACTGCTGAAAGTGTAAATATAAGGATGGAACATTTTATCACATGTAGTGGCAATACCCCAAAGCAAAGAAATATTGGGAACAGATAAGGAGATGGTTACATGAGATAACAGCAGAACAAATTGAATTTAAACCTGAATTATTTTTATTAGGAATAATTAATCAAAGGATAAAGAAGCAACTCCAACATTTTACATATAGTAACAGCAGCACAAATTGTTTATGCTCAATGTTGGAAACTTGAAAATATACCAGCCAATGAGAGGATTATTCATAAGATATTAGAATGTGTCGAGATGTATGAGCTCACAATACAAATAAAAGGCAAGGAAGAAACAGAATTTTATGAGGTTTGGGATAAGTGGTATAAGTGGTTAGAACAGAGAAATAAAAATGTATAGAAATAAATGTAGATTGTAGACTGTAAGAGAGACATGACACAGTACTGTTAAAACTGCTTATTGTTATGTAAATTGTAAAAATGGAAAATGTTTTTTTTAAAAGTCACAAATATTGAATTATCCCTCAAAATTATCTGCTGCTCTTCATAGAAATCTAAATCTTTTAAAACTAAATGATCCAGTTTAACGCATAACAAATACTACAATACGTTTTTAAAAATCACAACAGCCTAAAAGTAAATCGTGTACAGCAGAGTAGTATACGGGAGGGGTTTGGGAAATATTGCAGAGGGAAATTATGACGGAAGAGCCAGTTTGTTGTGGTGGTTAAACCATCAGGATAGAGATTTGGGAGACACTGGGGTCTAGTCCTGTCTTAGTCATGAAGGCGACCTTGAGCCAGTCACTTTCTGTCAGCCCTAGGAAGGAGGCAATGGCAAACCGCCTCTGAAAAGCCTTGCTAAGAAAACTGCAGGGACTTGTTCAAGCAGTCTCCGAGAATCAGACACAATTAAACAGAAGGGGGGTGGGAATATGAGACAGGTTTGGTAAATTTTAGAGAGGGATTAATTTGGGGGACTTTGTCTGAAAATGTATATAGAGGAATCTCTGAAACAGAGAAATGAAGCAATGGTGCTTTCATCCCACAGTCAGTGTTATGATTCCCCCTGACATGTGAAACCGTGCCTGGTTTACATGCTCAGAAATCTCTATGCGCCCATGGAAAAAACTGTCTAGCCAGTATCAACTAATAGATAGAAAAAACAACAACATTGCAGCATAAATCACTGCTCTTTCACAGGAACCCATTTTTATCCCTATTCTTTCCCCAAGAGGCAAAGGGATATATTAAGAGAACAGTATTAGAAAGTGATTAAGTGCTGAAAAGAGTTTGCAGCTCTCTCTCCTTCCATATGTGAGAGAAAAAGCAGTGACGATCATGAAGTGAAATAACTTCCTGCATGTTAATCAGAAGTGACAGCTATTTAAGCCCTGATTTTAAAAACCTAATATTTAAGTTCCTGAATCAAACCCTGGAGACATCTGTTCCATAAGGCTGCAGGGGGCCCCCAACCCTGCAAAAGTGAGGGTGGGAGAATCATTTCTCCATTACTTCTGGAACAATAATTAGACAACAGCTTTAAGTACTCTTCAGTTTACTTACCATTAATCTTCAGATGAGCTTCCTGAACTGTATGCGTCTTAATTGGTATTCTTTACAGTCGGTTTCCAGTCTCTTCCCTTCTCACTTCCTCCATATCCTCCCTCCCTCCCTCCTTCCAAAAGCAGCAGAGACTAATTTTATTTCTGAAGTTTGTAAGCTATTTGGAGAGCTTTTTGAAGGTTTAATTGCAGAGTAAATGATACTTTAAATAATGTTGCTAATAAGATTTGAATCCTTGGCTGTTTTGCAATTCACAAAATTGTTTGTAGATATAAACAGAAATTGGATAGCGTGATCCCTCTGGGTTTGCTCTTAAAGGAATTAACAGGACCCTGTTACTATTTGGAATAATCTTGGTTTTTCTCGTGGGAATCCACCTGAATTTCTTGTGTAAGAGTTGTGTCAAGGACTCTGCATCTGCTCTCTGCTCATAAATGAAAGATGGTCTTAACAGGCTTCCCGTGTTTCAGCATCGCAAGTAACCCGCCCGTACACTTTCCTTGAGCAATTTTTTTTTTTAAAGGAACTTGAGAGTTAATCCTTAGAGATGGGGGACAAATTAGTTTGGCTTGTGTCTTTGTACCAATTTACCTAATCTACAAAAGCAGTAAATAGGACCTCACAATTGTTTTAGCTGTTAGCAATCAGTCTGTGAGGTGTAGGGGGAAAAAAAACACCACCGTATAAGTTTGCCACAAATTCTTAATACAAAATCCCTTGTATTTTTCTCTCCTGTTTCAGATTACTCCTTGACTAGTGCAGACCTGTCAGCCCTGCAGGGGTTTAACTCCCCAGGAATGCTGTCATTAGGACAAGTTTCTGCCTGGCAACAGCATCATCTAGGACAGGCAGCTCTCAGCTCTCTTGTGTGAGTAAGAAACCATTCTTGCAGCTTCCTTGGATTCGCCGTCTTAGTCCCAGTGGGAAGCCCACAACCTCTGATCGTGTTTGAGCTGATTCAGTTCAGTGCAGCTTTCTTTACTTTCTAGCTTTTGGTTAGTTGGATGTGCATGGTTGGGAAGAATGCCGATTTATGATTTGCAAAACTCCTGCATTTTTGCAGGTTTAAGGAAAAATCATGTCCCCACACTACAAAAAAAATGTTGAGACTGTAGAAAGAGTGCAGAAAAGAGCAACAAAGTTGATTTGGGGACTGGAGGCTAAAACATGGAGAAGAACGGTTGCAGGAACTGGGCATGGCTAGTCTAGTGAAGAGAAGAACCAGGGGAGACATAATAGCAGTCTTCCAATATTTGAGGGGCTGTCACAGGGAGGAGGGGGACAGCCTATTTTCCAAAGCACCTGAAGGCCAGACAAAGAACAATGGATCGAAACTGACCAAGGAGAGATTCAACCTGGAAATAAGTAGAAACTTTCTGACAGTGAGAACAATCAACCCATGGAACAGAAGTTGCCTTCAGAAGTTGTGGGAGCTTCATCACTG
>JANHZT010006070.1:71484-83015 GCA_032468215.1 Stegonotus admiraltiensis
TGGGTGGGTGGGTGGGGAGCAGAAAACCTTGCATGGTCGCATCAAGGGGAGCCTTCAGTCAAAAAAGCACTTTGCGCTCCTTGGGTGGCCAGTGGAAAGTCAGCATCTAGCAAGCAGGTCCTGGCAGGGCAGCCTTTGCCTCCCGCAAGGATTCCGTCTCCAATCACGGATACTTGGAGCTGTTGCCATCTTCGCAATAATCCCTGACAGACTCCCCCCTCCTCCAAATTTAAGTTCTTTTAAAGAACAGCCAATTGTAATCCAACTTGTATTTTTGGCATTAATATGGGACAGGCAGAGCAGGAGAGAGATGGACATGCAAATTTTTCTGTGTTGCTAAAGTCTGCTGTTTTAGTCTCTCCCCACATCAGCTCTGGAAGATTGAAATATCAATTACAGATCAATTTTCTCCTTAAGTAAACACTAATGCAGGATAAACAGCATTAGGAGATGCAATCGTAGCATTGCTGACTTCAGGACCGACTGCCTGCTGCTCACAGCAAGTTTAAGCTTGGAGATTAATTAACCTGAGGAGATATCACTTAAGGAAGATTTAAGGCGATCAGGTTTGGGAAAATGAAGCAACCAGGCGTATTAAGGAGAAGGCAGTGAGTTTCTAGAAAGGAGCAGCAAACTTTGATTTTTTAAAGTTCTATGGTTGAGGCTCTTGTTTTCCCGGCTTCAAAGATCAGCGTCAGAAACGGGCATTCTCCTTTCATAGAGAAGCCATGGTAAAGCCACAGGCTCTTAAAATAATTCCGGTCCACAATCCAAAGAACTAGGAAAGAGTTTGAAAAAGTCCACGTCATGACAACCTCTCCTAAAGGAGACATCCAAAGCAGTGGTGAAATCCAAATTCTTTTACTACTGGTTCTGTGTGGCTTGGTGGGCGTGGCAGGGGAAGAATACTGCAAAATCTCCATTCCCATCCCACTCCAGGGGAAGGATATTGCAAAATCTCCATTCCCATCCCACTCCAGGGGAAGGATATTGCAAAATCTCCATTCCCACCCCACTCTGGGGCCAGCCAGAGGTGGTACTCAAAATATCCACTACCAGTTCTCCGAACTGCTTAAACTTTCCGCTACCAGTTATCCAGAACCTTCAGAACCTGCTGGATTTCACCCCTGATCCAAAGGCTTTGGGGTTTGTTCCCAATTGAGGACCTGAGTCAGTAAGTTTGGGGCAAATAGTTAAGTTTCCTTATTGATATGAACAGATATCAATCAGGGAAGAGAAGCTAGCAGTTACCTTTTGGGGAACCCTAGCTGTTGCTGTGTTCTGGTAGATTACCATCAGCCTGGTGTTTGCTACTTTATTGTCCTATTTGGAAACTCAGGAACCCCTTCTTAACCCTTGGAGCTGCAGGAAAGCAGAGACTCAGATTTTGTGGAACAGACTGCAAATGGTCAACTACTTGGACATCAACCACAGAGGAGGGCTGCCTCAGTTTGCCCAAACGAATGTTGACTTTCATTGTGGTCAAGTTGACAACATCACGTATGGGACCGGGAATGTTGGGATGACCTTTAACCAAAAGGCAACTCAGTTCTATAGGGATTGCCTGGGAAAACAGGCCAAGCAGTTAATTCTAGATTTTGATTCAATTCAAGCCAGCATTCATTCAAGAAAAAAATCTCCTCTTCTGGAACAAATGAGCAAAGGAAGAGACATCTTGGAGCAGGCCCACAAGTTCAACTCGCTCAAGGAGTTTAGCTTAAGAAGGAAAGAGAATTAGCAACTATCCAGTTTTAGATTAGATAGTCCAGCCGTTTCTGGCCAAATAAATATAGCTGGTTGTCCCTTCTTGCCACCTTTTCTATCACGGCTCAGCCAATGAGAAGAAAGGGACTATGACAGTATTAAGTGTGCTCAAACCAGATAGTAGATCAAACCAGATAGCAGATCAAGGGAAAGAACCAAATCCTGCAAGGGAAGTCCAGATCCCCTTCCCCTTCAGCCTGACACTCAAAAAACATAATCAGATGAAGCTTCCTTTTGACAAAGGACGAGATGTTGAGAAAGGCAGGCTGTTTTTCCAGCAGAAAAGAGCAAGATTTCTCCAGAGGAAGAACTCTCTTCTATTGAGTACAGTTTTCCTTTTATGGTTTTCATAGGACAATGAATGATGGGGCCATTAGAGAACCTATTTCGCCTTCCTGCCAACACCAATGTCCAGGGAAACGTCATCTGCCAACTCCAATGCCCGCCCTGAAGGAATCAGGTTTCCCTTGATCTTCTTTTGAAATTAGACAAGAAACCACTGAGACTTGTCAGTGAAAAAATCTCCCCTACAGCTCCATTGGAGAGCATTTCTTCTCAAATAATTTAATGGCAAGCTTGAAAATACTACAGCACACCCTTGAGGGAGGAACAAAAAAGCCCAGAATTCAGAGGCATTTCATTACCTATTGGCATCACTGGGCTTTTGTGAATGCCACTGTGGGAGCCCTCAACAGGCAGCCCCATTGGAGAAAAGGTCTTTTGGACTATTGCTGGTCAAGATCCTAGAGAGATCAAGGAAGCAGAAGCTGAACTTTGGGTATTCGTGAGGTTTTTCAGTGCTGCTGGGTCAGGGGAGGCCCGCAGCCTGACCTTCTGGCTAACGGAAGGCCTCAAACAAGGTCCTGGCGTCAGCAGGGCCACCAACGACCATTCAGGAGCAGTTCTGAATTGTGCGAATTGAGGTCCACTTGTCTTAAAGTTGCCTTCGGAAGGGGCTCCATGGGTAACACCCTCTCTGCTTCAGAAAGTGAGCCACGGAGGAGAGCCAGGAGGCTCGAGGAGACCGAAGTGAGAAATAAGCACCAACCGGGATCGTCACTAGTTTTGTAACATTAATTTGTTTTTATTAAGAAGACAGATACTTTATAGTACTTCTTTCTCTTTTGTAAAAATGGTATACATGAACCAATACAAAATGTGAATGGGAAGAGATGGTTATGAGTTTTCTTACACTGTAACATCATCCATGGACACCTTAAACAGAATCGGCCTAAGGGGGCAAAATTAAAACAGGGCAAAGGGCGAGTCAAGAACAAGCTTATTTGGCATTAGCTACGCACCCTTCATTTTCCTCCTCAACTTTCCTTTTTGTTCTGTCTTAAGGAAAAGGAAAAGGGGGAAAAAATAAAACCACATCCGAATGACCAAAGCCCAAAAAACAAGTTTGTTCTTTCTCAACTCCTAACTCTTGGAATCTAAGCCTGCACAAATCAATAGCTAACAATACATTTCAAACAGTGCACGGAACACTTGCAGGAACACCCACCGCCGCCCCCTCCTCAAAAGAGCCTCCTTCCCGGGCGATGATAGAAGACCACCGCCCGTCCTTTCCTGGGGGGAGGGGTTGCTCCTTGCGGTCTCTTCCAAGGTGTGGGATCCAAAAAGTTTGCAATCTACCTGAGACGGAAACACCAATCAAAACACGTGAACCTGAGACATCTCAACAGTATTAAGTCAAAGTTACATCGGGAACACGGCACTACTGTACACTTTCGAAAACAAAGATGAGCCGCTCAGCGCAGAGGATGTGCCAGTTCTGGGATCGGTGGTGGTTAAAAAAAGCCCCCCTCCCTCTTGAAAATCGTTCAGAAGCTGTCCATGGCCTGCCTGCCAGTGTGCCCCCTGACTGGGGTCTCCGGTGGTTCCGAAGGCTGAGAAACAAGATGGCGTGGTACAAAACGGGTTGGGGGGCAGCCAAAGGCCGGGTTTGGGTTCATGGCTTAAGGATGGCACGGTGTGGGGTGGGGGGGTTGTCAGGGGAGGGAAGATGGGAAGGTTCTTTTAAAAAGGACGGGATTCGCGTGCCAAATTCTTCAGCGAAAGTTTGTCTCTAAATGTTTCTGCCAATAATTTAAAAATAAATATTTTCAAAAGCCTTTCTTTTCTTAAAAAAAAGATGTTGACGTAAAGAGATGATAGTCTCTCTCTCCCTCCCACCCTCCCCGCAATAAATCTTTGCAAGTATATAACAGGACAGCCATACAAATCTGCCAGTCAGTATCCTTTAAGTGCTTCCCTGTCAGCCAATCCTGCTTCCAAGGTGGATTCTTCCCGGAGTGGCCCCGTTTTCCAAGGGCAGAGTTTCCCAACCTTAGCAACTTTAAGACAAGTGGACTTCAACTTCCAGAATTCCAGCATTGTGTTGCTGCTGGGGGATTCTGGGAATTGAAGCCCACTTGTCCTAAAGTTGCTAAGGTTGAGAAACCCTGCCTTCCTCCCTCCTTCCCCCGGGCTTTCTGTGAGGGAGGTGCCCCCATTTCCAGCCTTGGGGAAGAGAAGAAAGCTTCTCTCAGAGCTTCAGGCTTCCAACATCCACCAGGAAAACGCAGTGTTGGTTACCTCTTCACTACTACCACCACCATGGAAAGGTTGATCAATTATTGGTAGGTGGCAGTTAAGCCTGGGGAAGGGAGTCCATTTGGAAGCTGTAGTCAGGGAAAAGGAAAAAGAAAATAATATTTCTCTCTCTCTCTCTCTCTCTGTCTTGCACACCCACTCAGCCTGAAAAGATTTGGATCAAGTAAATGAAAAGCTTCTGTGCCAGCCACTGCGCTGATTCCCTGGGGACAGAGGCGCAGGGGCTATCCAGCCGGAGAGCAAGGCTCGCTTCTCTTCCATCCCCCCCTGCCTTTTGTCTGACAATCACATCCGAAGGCGTGGCAGGCTTCAACCTCTGCCTGGGTGACTTCGGGGTGCCCAATATGGGTCACGCGCAGGGTTTGCAGGCCGAGATCACACCGTGACCTCTGTCGCCAAGCACAAAAGGGAAGAAGGGATAAAACGAGGCCGAAAGAATACGCAGAACAAAAACAGGGAGGAAAATTTTTTTAAAAAGCAAAAGGGGACAAGTTGGCCGATTCACAGAGTTTTCTGTCTCCAGCAAATTACAGCGATGCTGGGCCAAATTGGGAGCCACCGACGGGACCTTTGGGAACCAAAATAATCAGAGCCAAACTCAACCTTTCCTGCCCCTCCTACGACTCGGCTTTGTCTGTTGTCCCCAAAGGACCTGCCCCCCTGTTCACGACAACCGTTTTGGGGAAGATCTTGGACAAGATATCTGCAGGCTGATTGTGCCTGTCCGGACAATCGGGAGCGTGGAGAAGCACGGAAGGAAAGGCGGTTTGGCTCCCTAGGCACACTCTTTGCTTGCAGGTGCTCAAGTCAGCACACTTCGGGCTCTCGGTGAGAAGCAGAACCAGCCCAGGTGCTCGTCTTTGCTGCACTGGAAACTGAGGCAGCGGCTGCCCCTTCTCCTACAAAGCCTATTGGTCCAAGCTCTCACAACAAGGGATTATGATGGATGATGGATACACTCAGTTTCAAACAATGAAATCTAAGGTGTGCTGGTTGTCCTTTGATGACACAGTTTCAAACAACAACAACAAAATAGAACCCAGAATCTCAAACAAACAAAAAAAAAAGAAAGAAAGAAAAGAAACGAAAGAAAGAAGAAGAAGGAGAAGAAGAAGAAGAAATAGTAGAAGAGAAAAACTAACAAAACCAAACGAGAGATTGTTTTAAAAAACAACAATAACCAACCAGCCCAAATCTCTTCTCAAGGGATTCCAGCAGACAATTCCAAGAAAGGCTAGGAAGAGAAAAAAAAGTAAGAACTGTATGAAACTGTAGCTTCTCTCCCCCTCCCTCCTCCCCTCCCTCCAATGAAATAAAAAATAAAACAAGGCACAGAATTTTCTGTAAATGATGGAACTAAACTAAATCCAAGCTGAACTTGGCCAGAGAATTAACAACCCAATGATACAGAAGTGTCACACAGCAGAGTGTACTTTACAAAGAACACTTTTTTTACGTTGGGACTCCTCAACTCCCACACATTTGCCAGCCATAATTTTAGAAATAAAAAGAAAGAAAAGGAAAGAAAAGAAAAGAAAAGAAAAGAAAAGAAAAGAAAAGAAAAGAAAAGAAAAGAAAAGAAAGAAAGAAAGAAAGAAAGAAAGAAAGAAAGAAAGAAAGAAAGAAAGACACACAAAGAGACAAATTAAAAAAGCTGTAAGCTGGTAGCAACTTCCAACATCATTGTCTTTATCTCCTTGGAAGGGCCGGGGCCGCCCTCAGCCCGGCCTGTTGGACGCCTCCCGGAACAAGGGGGCTCTAAATGAAATACTCCTTCTTCTCTTCAGAATTGTTCTGTCCCCCCTCGGCGTTGATGATGGCAGTGTCGGCATCCGCTGCGTCGTCAGCTCCTTTGGCCTCGTGAGTGAAGTATGTCCCTGCACCAAGGAGAGAGGCCTCAGGGACAGACTCCAGCCCAGCCTCCCGCAGCCTCTTCCCACCAGGCCCCCCCCTCCCTGTGTCCCGTCTCACGATGCAAGCTCTTGGCCAGGCCCTTCTTCACCCTCCCCCACTGCCCTTGGGGAGGGACGAAGGGAGTACGGCCCTCCCTAATTCTGGGTCTCCCTGATGTGATGGAGAACAGCTCCCAGAATCCCCTGCCAGGAGGCTGATCAGAATCAGCTCAAAGTCAAATCAGTCCTCCATGAGGTTCTCAAGAGTCGTGTGAGGATTCATCTGGATTTAGACAAATTTGAACAGAAGTGCACCAAGAGACGCATCGGCAGCTGGTGTCCATTAAGGGCCATTAGGCCCCGGCCTTTGATCCCTGGCAGCCAAGCGGCCTCTCCTCACCCTACTTCGAGGGGTATTCTAAGGAAAAGTTGACCTTGGAGGTCTTTATGCATCCTTTCTGGTAGGCTGCCCTCCCAGAGGTTTGGCTGATAGTCCAGGTGTACCTGGCAGTTGCCCCCCACAGCCAACAACAGCTCCCTAATCCCAGTCTATCGATGAGAGATGCTGGCAACCTTCTGCATGGGTCAAAAGGGGGCATCCATAGCAAGAATCCAAGCAACACGGATGAATGCAGCCCACCTGCAAAGCCACCCGGCATCTTTCGAAGGGCTCTGACCAATTTACGATGCAAGAGAGCTGGCCTTCTGACGGTCTTGAAAAATGTCCTTTTCCTGTACAGCCGTGGATGAGACCGTGTAGGGCCTGCCTGATGTATGAACTATGTGGAAGTCCCTCCGTTTCTTGGGGGGGGGGGAAGTATTTTGAAAAGCTCTTAGTGCTATGAAGCTTTCGCACACACTTTCAGGAGTATCTAATATGCAGGGTGACATGTGTCCATCTGATCAGAGTGAGACTGATTTAAAGATTGTTAAAAGATCCCCAGAAAAATTGGGACTGGCCCAGTGGTGGGATTCACCGGTTGTAACAACCAGTTCTCTGTGCGTCTAACTCGCGCTTCCGCGCAGGCACATTACAATCAGAAGTCACCTTCTACTGAATCCAGAGCGAGTAAAACAGCTGAGGGGCAGCAATCCGCTCTGCCGTGCCTATCAGCTGGTCTTCAAACAAAATAAGTATAGGTAGGTTATAGTGCAGGTGCAGGTGGGTGGGCCCAGCTGATCATCAGAGTGAACCGGTTCGCTCTCAGCTGATCGTCAGCGCTACCAGTATGCCCGAACTGGTCAGAACCGGCTGAATCCCACCCCTGGACTGGCCCTACCATTGGACCAATGGCACAGTTGCTTCTGCCATCTTTAACTTTCTACAAGTCCTGTGAGGGAGGACCTCTTACCACATTTTGCTTCTGGCTGCATGGACTGCCAGAGAAGGACTCTGTTTGATTGGGCGGAAAAGCAGGGAAGAAGCTGAAAATATGAGGCACCCCTCCCCCCAAGCCCATTGAACAGGCAGGGAGAGGACGGGGGATATCCAAGATCCCTTCTGCCCCGATCCCACCTTTGTCGACAAGCGTTCCACTTGCACTGACCTTTGTGTCTTGCGAAGTATCTCCCCAAGATGATCAGGAGACAGAGCATCGCAAAGACCACCACAGCCACCACTCCTCCGATCACCGCATGGTCCACCGCCGTGATGGCGCTCTCTTCTCCTGCTCGAGAATCTGCCACAATTAGGAGATGGTCAGGATGGTCCCTGGCAACCTCAATCACCCTTCCTCGCAGGGGTGGGACTTATTTTAGACCAGGGGTGTCCAACCTTGGCAACACTAGGACTTCTGGACTTCAACTCTCAGAGTTGGGAAACAAAGTCCACAAGACTTAAAAGTTGCCATGGTTGGACGCCTCCGTTTTAGACTGAGAGGAAGTGGTTCAGGCTGCTGGGCACTACTGGAATACATCTGGGTGGTGAGAATTACTAGATGCTATCAGAAGGGGAAGCAACTGGAAGCATGGAGACATTGTTTGGGGGACTCTTCCAATATAGGGAATCCATGCCTTGTAGCTGCAGCCCCATGAACAAACGTCCCCCCGCCCTCAAGCAAAGATCAAATTTCTCCGAAGGAGCAACAGGGAGGCAGGAGCTGCTACCCTCTCCCCTGTCAAAGGAGGCGGGGGGATTGTGGTGGGTCAAACCTGAACCTCTCTCTGCACCCCTCCCCATTCTGGGAGATTTAAAAATGCGCCATCAACCTCTTCTGAACTGAAGACAAAAAGCAATCATTGCCTATTGCTTTTATTTTATTTATTTAACATCTTGCCTTGCAATTAATTTGCTTTTACGAGCTGCTCGCTCTCTTCTACTGCCCCCCCCCCCAATACTTTCTGTCAGAAGAGGAATGACTCGCTCAGCTGGGGAGAAGCCGCAGTGAACCCGGAGTGAGGGATGGCCACGTAAAATTAATGTATAGCAATGTAAACAATTTTAATTTAGGGACGCTGCTCCAGCAGCCCTCCCTGCAACTCTAATGGCAGCCGAGATTTATAAGGGAGCAAAAGACAATTATTCTCCTGTTGATTAATACATTAACATTTTGGAATGGAAGCTCAGCCATGGTTGCCTTTCCCCACCTCTCTTTTTTTATTTTTTTGATCGAGTTTAACCGTGACACCTCCATTAAAATGATTTACTGGCCGTCCCTTACAATTTAAGCACAGCAGCAACCGAAATGGTAAAATTCTTTTAACTTTACATGATTTGTGAAGTCCGATGTGAAGGATTTGCCATTTAAATCTTCCACTACAAGAAGCGCCTGGCCAATAAGGCCCCCCTGCCCACCCGGGTGCCAGAGAGAAATGCGTTTCGCCAGGAAGAGCCGGTTGTGCAAATTTCAGCCCATTTTTAAGAAAGATTGATCTCTCCCCCGAGTGGGTCCTCTCACGGAGGCCCCCGCCCGCCTCTAATAATATTTGAAGTTTATCGATCAAGCGTGCAGCTCCCTGACAGCTGCAGGTAACGGGGCTTCCTGGAGGAGGAGGAGAGGCCAGGTAGGAGGCTTTCAGTTGGGGAAAAGGATTTACGATCCCCATGAATAGCATCAAATCTGCGCCATCATTAAACGCTCAGAGGTAAGTAAATAACTCCTGGCCGAAAATTGCTGCAAAATGAAGTTTAATTAAAAAATATATATAGTTCCAATTAAGTGTCTTCCAGAGGCCCCGTTAGATGCTGTCCAGGCAAACGGTCTCCCTGGCGTATGAAGAGCAAAATCCTGGTTCCCACCAGGGGAGACAGGTAAGGGCAACGGCCACCCTCACCTGGAGGGTGCCAGGGGGAACAAGGCTGCCATTGCCGTGGGTCAACCACCAACCTTCCACCCACGGCAAGGGAAGAGGATCAGGCAGGGTGAGGAGCGTGGTCTTGAGCAGGGGCACCTAAGAGGCCCAGCAAATCTCCTTTTCACGTGCCTCAATGAGCCCTTGGCATGACTTGAGCCACATCAATGTACTTTGACACAATTTGCAATGGACGTTCTTCCTCCAGGATGAGTAGGAGCATTTCTCAACCTTCACATCTCTTGAATTGGGGGGACTTCACCCAAAAGCATCCCCAATTCTACCTGTTAGCTTTGGTTCAGGTGGGAGATGGGAGAACCTACTAGGACAGACCAATAGGGTCCCTCTTCACTGCTTTGGGGGGGGGCTCTGTGCTTTGATGGGGGTTGCTGTCTTTGACGAGTGCCTAGAGCAGTGTTTCTCACCCTTGGTAGCTTGAAGATGGGTGGACTTCAACTCCCAGAATCTAGGAATTGAAGTCCACCCATCTTCAAGATACCAAGGTTGAGAAACACTGACCTAGAGCCAAGTGGCGGTTGGTCCCAAAGGTGCTTTTTCCAAAAGGCAGCTGGGCTTTCTTGTTTGTTCGTTTGTTTTTTCCTTTCAGAACATTTCAGCTGATGTTAATGGGGATCTTAAAGGCTCCCAGCAGCTTCTCCCAATTCAATGTCTTAACCCTCATTTGTGACTGAGGGTCTACGGATGAGGACAGGCTTCAAGGAACTGTTCCTCATCGAGACCCTGGCCAGTTTAAAGTCTCCAGGGCACATCTGAGTCTGAGCAACATCTATCCAGGTGGACATCACCTCCAGAATTCACAGCCAGGTGGGTGGGGAATTCTGGGAGCTGAAGTCCAGCTTTTAAATGGAAAAATGCCAAGGGGAGACTCAGATGATTTATGGACAGTTTAGGCTATTTCATTTTATATATCACTTTCTGTTGGGGGGAGGTATTCTGAGTATCAAAGAAGATTTATCTGCTGATCAACCTAGCGATTTAGCAGTTGGGGTCTACCCCCGGCTTTCCAGCTGCCTGTTGACGTCTAACAAAGCACAGAATTGAAGCCATTCCATCTTCGAAGGGACCATCGCTGACTGATGAAATCAAAGCGCCTCCACGGAACAACTGGGGGAAATCCCAGAGTTACTGTACCTGTGTGGAAAACTATTATTTGACCTTAAAAATAAGGGGTAGCTGAAAAGCGCCGTCCCAGTTTCCCTGCTCTCTTAAGAGGGAGAGGGAAGCTCAAAGGCGCCAGTTCAGAGCTGAGCAGGCAGACTTTCACGGGCAGATTCTGAGAAAATGCCACATTTTTTGCTAATCCTAATGTGTTATTCTTTCTTCCTTAAGGTTTGCTTTTCTCAGCACCAATTCAATTACAGATGCTACAAATCCTTCTGACATTTAATTCCTTCTTGTCAGACCGAGCAGTAAACGTAGATCCATGCACGGCGTTTTCATTAAGATGTTAATATACATCTTAGCCTGCTAGCGTTTCTATCCAGGTGCCTCCCAGAAAGAGGTACGGGGAACTGGGGGTAGGCCTTTGCCAAACGCTCTCTGCCCAGGGGCAAAAGGGCAACCAGCAGAGGGAAGGGAGCCCCACACTCTGGGGGAAGGGGGTGTCTACTCTGTGGGGCAGCCGTCTGTGCCACTCACCAACCCCCAAATCATGCTACTTAAGCACCTGCTGTGCAATGGGCAGGAAACAAACCTAACCTTGGCATCAGAGCCTTTACTTTGGAGGGCAAACTAGGAGGGCCCCAGAGAATCCCACTGCAAGCTTACTCCATGGCGTCTGACTTGGGGGCAGGACCATCGGTAGGGATCCCAAGCGATGGTCCTTCTCCCTGGTCCTGAGCTGCAGCTCAGAAGCGCCTTGTGCAAAGCTAGGAGATGCTCCTCAAAACTTGGCAGCCTCAGACTTTCCATTAGAAAAGGAAATACAGTTTTTTTAAAGAGAACATTGGTTGTTTTCATTCACAA
>JANHZT010006071.1:0-10079 GCA_032468215.1 Stegonotus admiraltiensis
CCAGTGGGTGGGCAGGGCTACATTCGGTGTATAAGACGCACCTAAATTTTCACCCCCTTTTGGGGGGTAAAAAGGTGAGTCTTATACTCCGAAAAATACGATAATCCAAATGACCATACAGATTACATCGTATTACTAAACCTGCCCATGCTCTTGATGATGGTTACTTCTAGATAGGAAACAGTCTGCCATCTAAAAACTTTTATTTTCAACAGAAAATATAGTCCTATCAGGATAAATAAAAAAGTCTTACTATATATAACTTTGCTCTGCTGTGAGCCAACAGCTGTGTGTTTTTATTCACTTAATTTTGAACATCTTGAAACTACTAATCCTATTTTGTCTCAAGTTTTCAAATTCTTCTCCTCCCCACTTTATATTTCTAAGAAAGCTTTTCTGGCTCTTTTGTTTACTAAATACAGCACAATTTTTCTACTTTATGCCATATATCCAACTTTTTTGTAGATTTTGCCTGCCCTGTCCAATCTAAACTTTAGCTACCAAAGAATGTCACTTCTGTAATTCTGGATAATATCCAGCAGATTACCTATAGTGAGCATTCACAAGGCATCTTTTCGCTCTACCCATATATAAACAATGGGTATAAACAATTGATTTTGGAGAATCTTGGTGACATTAAACATTTAGCTGTGGTTTGTGGCTCACAAAAGACCCAGTTCTAGTAATCACTTCTGATTCTACAAGGAATCAAGGCAGTCTTTCTATCTTCACCAGGTACCCAGAAAAACCAAGCACAGCTGACAATGCCCAACATGCTGAAATCTCATCATGGATTTTAAGGGATATCAAGAAGAGAAGAAACTAATTAAAGTTGAAATATCCTGAATATAATCTTTATCTGTTGACTCAGCTCAAGAGATTAAATCCCTATATACTTGGTTATATGAGAGAAAGAGAGAGATTAGTGATCCCTTCCCAGCTGTTAAGGAGCAATACCTGAATATAGATTTCTTGTGGGAGACCATAAGAGAACACAAACATGTGATTGGAATGATGTCAGTTCCCAAAAGACATCAATTCAAACTTATACAGAAAGAAAGACATCTCCATACTTCTATATACACCAGAGAGCATATAACAGCATGATACCTTTATTAGTGCCCAAAGCAGAAGAATAATGGACTACAATAGTTCATCCCAGCAAGGGAAATAGAAGCACTGTAGATATGAAAAATTTCTAACCTGTTAAATTAACATTAGCATCTCCATTCAGTATCTATAAAGAACTGCCATTAGTTGAGACAAGGTCTTATATGATTATATAACTCGCAAGCCATTTTGTTAATAGTTCAAACATATTATTTAATTATTCTGTTTTACAATAATTCATATCATAATTCATATTATATTTAATTACTCTTGTTTTATATCCATTCATTTTTATGGTTTTATAGTTTGGACTGCTGAGTTGTGAACTTCTCAAAGTTATGTTTTAAGAAGGGCAGTCATGCAAATAATTTAAATTAAAGAAATAAATACTATTGTTTCAATTCATGAAATTGAACAGAAAATTGAGTGAGGTGCCATAAGATTTTTGTCTTCATCCTTATCATCATCAACATTATAATTTGATAAGAATGTTATCAAAATTTCAGATAAAACAAAATTGCAAAACTGTATAGCTAATGTTGTAGAAGTCAGAAATAATAGTCAACACAAACCTGACTATTTAGAGACATGGGCAGAAAATAACAGAAGGGGCGTTAGTCTTACCTGAGACGCACCTTCTCGTTGAGTGGAAACAGCAGCCAGGCATGGGTTGTACTCGTCTGTTCAGTTTGAAGGACTGAGTCTGTCAAAGTTGTTAAGTCCCGCCACTGTTGCTAGGGGATCCAGCTTTTGGCGAAGATGAAGGAACAGACTCGACATGTTGAGAGAAAAAAGGTTAGCAAAAGAGACCAGACAGATTAAGGGTGGGGCTGGCTGTTGTCTCCACTCAAAGAGAAGGTGCGTCTCAGGTAAGATCAATGTCCCTTCTCTGTATTGGTGGAGACAGCAGCCAGGCATGGGATGTACCAAAGCCTGAGGTCCCTAATTACGGGTGGGCACCCATCTGGTCAGATGACTTCCCTTCAGTAAAAACATGTTGCAACACCCTGCGGCCAAATGCTGCCTCAGCAGAAGCAAATTTGTCTAACTTACAGTGCTTAATAAAGAGCAAAGGGGTAGTTCAAGTAGGCGCCCTACAGATCTTCATCAAGGACACATGTGCGGCGCAGGCCACCAACGTGGCCGCACTGCAGGTCGAACGTGCCACCATAGGAGCAGGCTTAGGAAGGGAACACAGTTCATATGCTTTGGCAATCGTCTGACAGATCCATCTGCCAATGGTGGAGAAGACACCTTGCTACCTAAAGAGACTGTAATAAAGGAGACAAACAATGACTCCATTCTATGCAAGTCAGCAGTTCTCTTAAGGTAAATACGGAGAGCCCTCTGAATGTCCAAAGTATGCCAATGGCATTCTAAGAGATGGGCAGGGGTAGGGCAGAAATTTGGCAGAACTAGCTCTCACATCCTGTGAAAGGACATATTGATTTTCGGGACAAACGACAGATCAAACTAAAGGACAACCCAGTCAGTGTGAAACATGCAAAGGTCAATACAGACAGAAAGGGCTGCAATCTCCGAAATCCACCTGGTGGAAGTAAATGCCACCAAAAAGGCAACTTGCGTAACAAAAAGCAGAGACTAACATCCCGCAAGGGCTCATAAGGGGCTCCTGTAAGTACAGTAGACAGGTCCCAGGTGGGGTACCTGTGCACCATGGGGGGACATAAGTTAATTGCCCTCTTCAGGAACCTCCTTATGGCTGGATGCTGCGATACGGAAGTAAATGGCCACAAGTCAAGATGGTAGAGAGAGCCACCACTTGTCTTCTAATGGTTTTGGGCAATAGCCCACTATCCAGTCCGTCCTGGAGAAACTCCATGATCTGGAGGCCTGAAGAGGGAAAATTTCCAAGTACAAAAAGCCCACCAAGCGGCAGAATAAATGCATTCTGTGGCAGGCCGATGAGAAACCTGAATGGTCCGGATGACCCTGGAGAAGTTGTTCCCACTCAGAGCATGCCGCTCAAGCGCCAGGTGGTCAGTTGGAGCCACTGCGGATCCAGGTGGACCAATGACTACTGGCTGAGCAAAGCTATGCCCTGAGGGATCCTCCAGGGTGGAGCCACTGATAATGGCATGAGGTCGGCGAACCAAGGCCTCCTCAGCCAATGAGGTGCAAGGATGACCTCTGCCTGCTCAAGAATCTTGCACACCACCCTCGCAAGAAGGGGCAAAGGTGGAAATGCATACAGGAGCCCTTTGTGCCATGGGCTGCGGAGGGCATCCACTCCCTCCACCTGTGGAGCCAGAAACCTCAAGAAAAATCACGGCAGTTGTGCATTCACTTGGCTTGCAAAAAGATCCACCTCTGGGATGCCAAAACAGGCTGATAGGTATTGAAAAGCGACGGGTGCAGGTGCCACTCTGAGTGGTCAATGGCTTGACGACTCAGCCAGTCCACCTGCACATTGGACACTTCGGAGATGTGTTCCACTGTCAAGGAATGAAGGTGCCCAAAGACCCATTCCAACATCCCATTGGCATCCAACATCAGGGACTGTGATCTGGTGCCCCCCTGGCGATTTATGTGCACTTTTCAAGCGACATTGTCCATGAGCATTAGAACGTGCTTGCCTGAGATTGATGCCTGAAACTGACGGAGGGCCAGATACACTGCCCACAACTCCAGCCAATTGATGTTCCGATGCCGTTCACAGGCATTCCACCTGCCTTGAGCTACCCGCGACTGGAAGTGTGCTCCCCAGCTGGAGGCTGGCATCTGTTGTCACTACCAGCTGCTGGGGTTTGTGGAACAGAAAGCCCTTGGTGATGGCTGGAGACTACCACCAGTTGAGGGATCTGAGAAAGTCCTTGGGGACCTGGACCTTGGCTGATGACGTGCCTCTGCCTGCCTTCTGGAATGGCAAAAGAAACCATTGAAGGTCCCTAGCATGTAATCGAGCCCATGGAGTGATGGAAATGGCTGAGATCATTTTGCCCAAGAACTGCAAAAGCAGGAGAAGGGACACCTGACACTCCCCTTGGACCCTACAAACAAAGGCTTTCAGACTATCCTGGCACTCCTGGGACAAATATACCCTACCCTCAATGGAATCAATCACCGCTCTTAGATGGAGCAGATGGGTCACAGGAGTCAAATGACTCTTTTCTCTATTAACAGAGAACCTGTGTGATGTGAGACCCTGTAGTGTCACCTGGAGATCTTCCGTGGCACGCTGTATAGAAGAAGATAAAATTAGAATGTTATCCAGGTAACACTGGAGACGAATTGCCTGAGACCTGAGGGAAGCACCTAAGGCAGCTAACACTTTGGTAAAACAACGGGGTGCTGAAGAAAGCCCAAAGCGCAAGGCCCTGTATTGATAATGGACACAGGCATATGAAAACCTTAGATACTTCCAATGAGCAGGAAGGAT
Organism: Stegonotus admiraltiensis; assembly: GCA_032468215.1. NCBI lineage: Eukaryota > Metazoa > Chordata > Lepidosauria > Squamata > Colubridae > Stegonotus > Stegonotus admiraltiensis. The sequence goes on from JANHZT010006071.1 coordinate 4,511, forward strand.
CGGAATATGTAAGTATGCCTCGGTCATGTCAATAGAAGTGAGGAAGTCGCCCTTCCTGACTTCATCTAAAATAGATCTAAGTGACTGCATTTTGAACCATTTATACACAATATATTGGTTCAGATGTTTTAGGTCCAGAATAGGTCTCCATCCCACCCACCGAGGCTTTGGGAACAAGAAATAAGAGGGAATAAAACCCCTGCCTCAGTTGATCCTCTGGCACCTTCTGGATAGCTCTAATGTCCAGTAGGTGTTGTACAGCCAAATCCATAAGAATCCTTTTATTTTTGTCGTTAGACCCTGGGCAGCATATAAAAAATGTCGAGGGGGGGGAGAGAAATTTCAGGGATAAACCTGCTCATACAGTATCCCTGACCCATGTATCAGATGTAGTTGCCTCCCAATGGTCGGCATAAAGGGCCAATCTGCTGCCAATGGAGGGTCAGAAATGCAGCTAACAACGGCCCTGGAACAAACGACTTCCTCCCCCTCAAAAGGGCCATTTACTGAGATAGGGTCTACCTTGTGATGGTAGGGACCTGTCTTTGGTCCCTCTTTGCCTCGGACTAAAGGTCCCTGGGACATGTGAAGAACCTGCACCCCAGTCAGATCCACAAAACTGAGGACGATAGGAGAACGGAATATAATGGGCTCCCCCCACCATTGGGTGGTCAGCAAAATCTTCCATTTGTCCCTTGTTTCAACGAGCAACAGATCCAGAGCTTCCCCAAATAATCTCTCCCCACTGAAGGAAGCGGAGGCCAGGTGCCACTTGTCAGTGCCAGTGCCTCAACCAAAGTAAGCAGCGAGCAGCAACCATAGAAGCCATAGTCCAGGAGGCAAAGCGGGCCGAATGCAATGTTGCATCCACAGAAAACTGCACAGCATCAACAATTTTGTTAAGGTCCTGTTGAGTTCTAGTGTCCTCAGCAGGAAGCTTTCCCTGCAGTTATTTAAGCCAAAGTAACGTTGCTTCATTGAAAAAGGAGGCCGTGGTAGTGGAGCGAATAGCCCAGGTGGCTCCTAAGCGCCCTCTGAAGCACCTGATCTGCTCTCCTATCATCAGGTCACAAACTTTCCTCCAGTTGGCCCGTCAGATTGGAATCTGAGAAGGAGGCGACAATAGGAGCATCAACTGTTAGTAGAAATATCCAAGAATGAAGGAGAAACCTCTCAACACGTGTATCCTCTGAAGGACTGAGTCAAAAGCTGGATCCCCTAGCAACAGAGACTTAACAACTTTGACAGACTCAGTCCTTCAAACTGAACAGACGAGTACAACCCATGTCTGGCTGCCGTCTCCACCAATACGGAGAATGACATTTAACTGAGACAACCAAAGTTTTTTGTTCTGAGGGAATAAAAATCAACTGCAAAGATATCTGGATAGGGAAATATCTAATTTTGCAAAAGCAATTGTGGAGAAGTTTTTAGAATAGTGTCAGCTGCCACCTCACGCTTGTGCTTCGCAACAACTCAGCTGCTATAGAGTCTAGAGGGGCAAGATGGGAGGAGAGATGCTTCGAGGGAAACAAAACTTCACTGTATCTTTCCAAGGTGGACTTCAAGGACAATTGGCTGGGAATGGAACCTATGACTGAAAAGACCATTCTAAAAACATCTTGTTTGAATTTGATTGGATATGGGGGCACAGTGATGGGAGGCAACTAAGGGAGGGAAAAGTTAGACTTGGAGATTTTGGCACACAATTTTTGGTTTTAGTTTTGGCTATGCGTTACTGTAATTTACTTTTCTTCTAGTAAACTATATCTTTCTCAGTAAATGGAGTTAAGGGTCATTCTTACTTAGCGGCTCAAGCTGAGGCAGGTCTGACAGTATAGTATCTGAATAATTGAAGAGGAATAAACAAATGGTATAATGTGTTGTTTAAAAAGGCAAAAGTAATCATCAGATATAATAATTACTTCAATTCTCTACTGATCACTGACTAAATATTTAACAGGAAGTCATACAGAAGAAGGTTAAGACCTGTCCTATATTAGCCCAATGGACAGGCAACAAAATAATGAAATAAGTTACTGAAAACAGATTCCAATTCAATGTTAGTTAAAGAAACATGGAATCAATTACCCCCCAAAAAATAACATGTTCCTTGGCACTTAATATTGCATACTTTATCAGTTTGGTTGAAGATAAGGAAGACAGTTCCTATTATACCAATTCTCCAGTTTATTATTTCATTGTTTCCCAATAATGTGAAAATTACACAATGATTGAGGATAAGGAAGGGAAAAATCATTTTGTCAGCAGAACTCAGAATTCTACGGTAAATTCAAATCAGATTTTCCAATCCACTGATATCTATGGAGATTCTCAATCATTCAGGTCATGGTTGTCCCAAAAGTGATTTTTCAGGAGGCAACCAGATGTTTTTTGTTTTTCTTTGAAGATGTTTCACTTCTCATCCAAAAAGCTTCTTCAGCTTTCCCCACCATCCAGTCAGAGCTGAAGAAACTTCTTGAATGAGAAGCGAAACATCTTCAAAAAAACAACAAGAAGGAAGTTCAGTTGCCTCTTGAAAAAACACCTTTGGGATAATCCACTGATAGAGGAAAAATATCAGTATTTACACATAACTTTTTAAGCCAGCACAAATCAACATATATTGACATATTCATTTTTTTTTATTAGTTATTCTGAAGAATTTTTTCACAAAGTTAGCTTATTTCCATATCATATAAAATTCAACGACACCATGTGTTAGTGGGGAGAGACTGAAAAACTTTAGAAGAAAGATGTGAGTTCTTAAGCAGTCAAGAAGCAAGGATGAAGGCAAAGTTGCTGGATGTTTTAAAACAAAAGGACAAAAAGGAGTCGGCAGTTATGACAGCTGATACTCCATCCAGAGGAGTACAACTATTCTGCAATGCTATTCTGGCTGTTTTCACTAACAGCCTGTCCTATGTTCCAAAACATCCTTTTTTATCAAATGAACTATCACCATATAGTGGCAAAACCAGCAACTTTAAAAAATGCCTTGACTGTCAGATTTGTCATTTAATTATCAGAAGTGGTCATATGATCCAAATCAACAATGAAACAAATGAACAATGAAAGCAGTAATAATTCCCACATTTAAGAAAATTGTATTTGTTGACCAACTCCAGCATGACAGCCATATTCCATGGTTCAGTGCCCACTACAGGCTAGGGCAGAAATAAATGTGAAATAAAACACATCCACATTAAGCAAAATACAGAATTGTTTTTTTTAAAAAAAATCTGTTAAGAAATACTTGAACTATAACAATTTCAAGGCATAATTCCCTCTTTAAATCAGATCCTTTAAAATAGTAAAACTGGTATGTTCTACTACTAAAGGAAAAAGTTGAATTATAAATAGGTTAAAATCCATGAATTTCTCAATGTGGAGATCAGAAAAAGAAAAACTGATTCAACACAGAGAAAATTATACCTAAAAGAGAAAAGCCTTGTTAAATAGCTTTGACAAGTGAGCTAATGAGCAAAATCTGAAAGTCTGCACAATTTTAACTTTACAACATTATGTCTGTACCTCTTTAAAAGTGCAATGCTTTATGGAAAATGTTGGAGTTGAAGGGCTTATAGGGTTTGGTGGAATAGTTGCAACAGTCTTCTAAAGAATTAGCCAAAGCACAGAAATGTACTGTATCTGCATACCATTTTATCCCCCCCCCCCGCATAAAGAACCATTTATCTCCCAGTATCAGAACATTATATCAATCCAAAATGTAGCAATGTTGTCATTCATGTTTAAAATCTATGAATTCTCCAATATGAAGATCACCAGAAGATAAACATCAGAGAAATATAAATAACTAAGAGAGAGAAGGAGAGAAAAGCATTGTTTAAAAGATTTGACATGTAAGCTAATGAGCAAATTTTCTAGGTGTCTAGGGGATAGGGAAAAACAGCCCTTTGCATTGACTAATATTTTGTACATAAATCTGCAACAAAAGGTAAGATATGATATAATTTAATCTCAATCATATCAGCATATGTTCCAGTTGCAGTCAATCACAAATCTCTTTGCCTTTTCTTTTTACTCTTCACAGGATGTTCTCCCATAGGAACAATATCTATTTAAAATCCATGTTCTGCACTGCCCAAACTCACTCCATGATCAATAGAAATGAGCATAGCACTTCCAAAAACTGATTGTTTTCCAGACATGAAAACAGAATGGCAAAACAAATTATATATAATATTCTCTTATTGAAATGGATAAAATTTCACAGAAGAGTTTCTCATGTTATTTGACAAGCTCAAATCAGAACAAACTAAGAGAAAAGGCAACTAGGCATAACACAATAAAAGATATTACCTTCACAATGTATTATTGCTGCCAATTATATCATTTCAGCTTAATTTCAAAAGCACAATCACGCTCAACTGTAAGTTTCTTTTTTAAATTTCAAACTGTATTACATTAAGGCAATAACTCACCTTCCAGCTATAATATTGGTCTCTCTTATTGCAAAAATACATTTCATAAATACTTCATTGACAAATGAGGCTAATTCAGGTTAATTTTATTGTATTTTGGTGCTATCTCACATTTGTGTGCAATTACCTCTATAATTTTATTGCTACACCAGAAAATAATCATACCAATTATTTGAAAAAGAAAGCATATAAATTCTAAGTCACAGTTGCTGGCATTTTTGATAAAATAGCAGCTTTATCTCTGAAAGTGGCAGGGACATCAGATAAATCATGCATCAGTCAAGTGCAGCTGACCCCCAAGTGCATTGCACAATATCAGAAGTGCTTCAAAAGAAACTTTCCTGGATCATCCATCATCCTCCATAATACTAAAATAGCTACACCTGAAAAGTCAGAACTAGAGGATAATAGTAATAATAATCCATTCAAGCAATATGTGTAATCCTATTAACAGTACTTCTCTTTAACTAAACTGAGCTATGACACACTTAAATCAGCTCAGAAGCAAATAAGACTATTTCCATTGCAATTGTTAAAACAGATTCAGACAATTGTTTTCCAATAATGTTTATGTCATCTATATCACATATACAAAATCTTATGGTAAAAAAAAATGTATTTTCATAGGATATCTGCTAATCTTAAAGAGTTGTTCAAATCTCCCCAAAGAAGATTGTTGTTGATGTTCTGAATTGTATATGATATCCAGATGGTTATAAATCCTAACATTCATAATACACAGGAACAAGAAAAGCTGAGTTTGAAATTGGGCTTTTGTAGAACTAAAGCAAGAACTAAGAGACTGGGCAGAATTGATGCCATGTTCTTAACATTCAAAATACAGAACAGTATAACAATTTATATATTAAATGAACTTTTTATTATTCAAGACTAGTACAGCAAACTTACTTTATTTAAGACTGATATAAAATGTTTTTTAAAAAACTAAAAGTGAAACCAGGGAGAGGAACAGAATTGAAATGAAGAATTTTTAGATCCTCTACATCAAGAGTGTCAAATTGGCAGCCCACAGGCCGGATGCATCATGTCCTTCGGGAGAAGGGTGGTATACAAATAAAATAATAATAATAATAATAATAATAATAATAATAATAATAATTATT
>JANHZT010006071.1:10179-22577 GCA_032468215.1 Stegonotus admiraltiensis
ATAAGAATGATTATTATTATTATTATGTGCTGGCCACGCATAACCCTGGTTTAGCGAAGGGGGGGGAGTCATGATATGCCATGTGACATGACACCACAAGTTTGACACCCCTGCTTTACATGTTATACAACTTCCCAACCCACTTTAATAGGAAAAGCTGGGATATATAAAATCACAATACAACTTTTAATGCTCATTAACTATGAAAAAATGCTCATTATTACTACTGAATTAAGTGTGAGGGACTTTGTACTGACCCTGCATTTTGAAGAAGTTGTGTATCCTCTCCACTATAGAAAAGCATATGACAGCCAGATTAATCAGGTTAAATTGTGGGAAACAGTCTATTCGCAATTACAGCTTCCACAAATTAAAAGGAAAACTTATTTATTGTTCTAAGGCACTTTGGTGACCTCCTTAAAATGGTATTCTCCCTTGCCCAAGAATCCTACAGCTGGGACAAAATTCAGGAGTGATCCTATTTTCAATAGATTCTGCAAGCCATTACTGATTGGCAGTAATAGTGTAAACCTGATAACTCTAATTCTACATGCATACTTTATATTATCCTGCAATATAAAATAATTGTGTGTGCCTTCACCTCTAAGAGTGAAACATAGAGGAAATTTAAATATCGCTTATTATGTTCCATGGATTGAAGTAATTAAGTGAGGGGTATATAAATAGGCATGTAGACTTTACAATCTATTAAGACTATCGTGTAAAGAGTCAAAAATATTAAAATAGATCGTAAGAAAAAAATGCTATAATTTCATATTAATCATTTTTCTATAGTTTTCTTCTTTTGAAGTGTGGAATTGGAGAAGGCATACCCTAAATCACGGCAATCTGTAGAAATTGGCAAATACATTAAAAAGCAGATACTCCCACATCTGCTGGATTTGGCTACTATGTGATTTGTAAATATGAGTTGCACTGAATTAACACACGTTATGAACGAGCTCTCTTACCATCGAAGAGACAAATGAGGGAGGGAAAGAAAAGAATATTTTTCAAATAATATATTCATACCTTATGATTTTTCTAACATATTCTGCATTTAAATGGGACATCAGCTACCAAAGCTGCTGTTCGATAAACAATTGTTAAAATATAGTGCTGGGTAGAATTTATACATCCATTAAATGCACAGAGTATCAAACACTACACATGAATTCACAATATCAATGCGAAGACAAAACTTTAGGTTTTATTTCTTTTGCTTTTAAGAAGATTAATCTAGTCATGGAAGGGCAGAAAAGGATCGGTTAACCCTAAAAAGTACAGCGATGTTCAATTAGGTTATGCTCTGTGGAAGATAAATATGTGATGCAGAAAGGTCTACTGCTGCCTGTTACCAACCATGACAGAGTTACTGAGATTTACAATGCAGCATCAATCTTGTCGACTGGATTTTTAACACTGACTGCTGGACACTGGGGAAGGATGCCAACTTTGTTATGTGAATTCTTCTCCAACATTATTACTTTGTGCGTCAACTTAAATGCACTATTTTTTTCCCCACCACCCTTACAGCAACATACTTGTTTATGCAGCTCTGAAGCCATGTCAAATGCCTAAGAGAAAAGGAAAGAATGAAAGTCATTAGGAAAAAACACACAAAAGCATTCATTTATAAGCAGCTATGTACAAAAATGGCATGGCTCATAGTATGTCTTCTTTTATCATATACAAACTCATGAAAAACCGGTTCCACATTTTGCAGTCTGGCATAGAAAATGGGGATTTTCTTTTCTATTGAGCAAACAGGAATTTTGAAGTTCAGCAGGTCATTTATCATCTGTAATGAGTCATAATCAACAAATGACTATATGAAGCTTTCTCTCATAGCTTGTCTTGTGAAATAGAAATCCACAGGAAAGAACAGCAACTTAAGATCCATTCAAAAACCTGTAAAAATAGTGCATTGCAGCTATTATACTATATATGTACAGTATGTGTGTGATTGTGTGTGTGCATGTGTGTCACTTCTCTGTTTCCATTATTTCTAATCAGACTAATTTCTCCCACTCAAAGGCAGAGTGATTTAGATTGATTTACCAATCAGTTATCTACATCCTGGTCAAAATTATGATTTGGAACCTATTTCAAAATAACTTGTTTTTATTATGATGGTCTAAAAAGCTGATAGAAAGTGATAAAGAAGCTCAATACTAAAGAACTTATCTGAAGTCACCTGTCTCTCTAAAACTTTTTATCATGACTTACCAGTTTGTAGTTACAACAACCTAAGTTACAATGAAAAATGTAGATTAGCTTCATTTTATTTGCTGGAGGCCTTTTCTTTGCTAATTCAGACACGTATACACTGGGAATATTCTCAGATCTTAATTAGAGGGGTGGGGATGTTGAATTTTTAACAAATGGACTTCTCCCAAGTGTTTTAGTTAAACGTGTGTTAAAAATAAAGAGCTCTGAACAGCCTGAATAGAAATTATATCCCCTTTCAATCATGCTAACCCAATTTAATACAGGTAATGTGACCAGCCAAGACCTAGATTTCTAAAATAAAATGGAGAAGTATATTATTTTTAAAATTGATATAATCTATTGTTTATAGACATTTAATTAAGGTTGCTTTCTACAAAGAAAATTATTTGCAAACATAAACTCACAACATTCTTTTTCTTACAATCACAAATTTTAAATTTTGCTACCGATAAGTATGATTAATTTACTGATTAATTTACTGACTTAACTTTATTTTTATCTACCATCATAACTCCTGATCCTTTAAAGCAGGGCTGTCAAACTGGTGGACCGCGGGCTGGATGTGTCACAAGCAGGCCACGCACACCCCAGGTCTGCAAAGGGGGAAAAAGTCACAACACAACATGTAACGGCACCGCGAGATTGACACCCGTGCTTTAAAGGTTAATTTTAAAGTAATTGTAATTGTAACTAATTTTTTATTTTAATGCACTAATTTACCAGTGATATTATGTAGGTGAAAATACAGAGTCTGACATCTGAAATAAAGCATGCACAATCTCAGAATTTAATTAAGAAATCATGCTATGATTTTTCAACTCAACAGGTTGATCAAGCTTTCTCTTCTCATCATGACTTCATTTTTATATCTCTAAAGCCTACAAAACATATGATAGATAAAAAAAATAGAAATTTCAGAAATCAAACAGACTAGGCAGCTTTGCCTTCCAATTTTTCTATTTGTTTTCAAAAGAAAAGCAGCATTTTGAAATTCAGCAAGACTACTATCCAGTTGAGATACTGTATGCAGCGCAATGGAAGACTACTTAAAGCAATAGGAAAAAAATAAAAATTATTTCAAATACATGGGAAAGAATTTTCAACTAGTTTATCATTAATATTTCTTCTAAGATACATTAGAAGTTTTAGTACCCCATGAAATGGTTACATTCTGATTTGCTAAACTGTTATCAAAATAGTTATGGGAAACATTATGAAATATAACTATATAACTTTCTATATCTTCAAAAATGAAACTTAAAATGTTTTATATTGGCCGACATAAAAGGGGACATTCAAATTATTATCCTTCTCTTCATTCAGAGAACAGTATGTGAATTTCAACTGAAGAATTTGTATGTAGGATAATTATAGATTTTTCCCACTTCGCACCTTGAAAAAGCAGCAGAAAGATAATTTGTTCCCCTTTTTCAATGTAGAAAGTATGAATGAGTTCAGAGTTATGAAAAATGTAGACTTAGTTCTCACAAAGTACTTGGGCTGTATTAATGAAGCTCACAGGAACAAAATGTTCTCTACAATATTTAAATAAGCCAAAATTCCTGAACAGACCATATATGATACTAAATTAAACATACTTAAAAGGAACGTTGGACTTACCTGAATGTTCTTTCTATGTGTGCTACATGAGAGTCCAAGCAATGGGTGTTAACTCATCTGATTGGCCAGAGACTGAGTTGAATTTGTTTAACCACGCCTCCTCCTTCTTGCTGACCTCCAGTTTATTAACAAGGGACTGGATCTGGAGAAGATATAAGCTGTAACGAAAAAAACTATCGCTCCTGGACCCTGGACCCGAATGTAATAAGGGAGTGGTTGGACTCTCACGCAGCGCACATAGAATGAACGTTCAGATAAGTCCAACGTTCCTTCTCCTGTGCACTGCTAAGAGAGTACAAGCAATGGGATATACCCAGTGGTGGGATTCGGCAAGTTTGCACCACTTCGGGAGAACCAGTTGTTAACTTTCTGAGCAGTTTGGTGAACTGGTTGTTGGAAGAAATCATTAGGGCAGAGAACCGGTTGTTAAAATTATTTGAATCCCACCACTGGATATACCCAAATTAATTATCCCTAGGGTGGGAAGTGAGGTGTCCGGGGTCCCTTTGACTGGAAGAACCTGCTGTAGGATCCTTCTCCAAAAAGCCACCTCAGCCAAGGCAAACTTATCAAGTTTGTAGTTCCTAATGAAGAGCGAGGCCCAGATGGCTGCCCTGAAAATCTCTAAGATAGAAGCTTGAGTGGCCCAAGCCACCGTGTACCGCTGCACTCTGTGTCGAGTGGGTGGTAATGTGACCAGGCTGTGACTGGGCCTGATGGTTGTGGGCCACGGCTATACAGGCCTTGAGCCAGCGACTGATGGTGGATGGAGTCATCTTGGTGCCCATGAACCTGGGTTGGAAAGAGATGAATAATGCTTCAGTTCTCATGAATGGTGCAGTCCTGGTGATGTACTTGCGCAGTGCCCTGTGAACATCCAAGAAGTGCCAGCGACATTCCCTGGGGTTCCTGGGCTTAGGACAAAAGTCAGGTAGGATGACTTCCTGGGTCCTGTGAAACCAAGTATTAATTTTTGGCACGAATGTTGGATCTAGGCAGAGAATCACTCTGCCTGGATAAAAGATGCATAAGTCCTTTCTGATGGAAAGAGCTGCCAGCTCCGATATTTTCCAAGTGGAGGTTATGGCTATAAGAAAGGGGACCTTAAAAGCCAGAAGCTTGAGACTGGTGGAGCCTAAAGGTTCAAATGGAGGGGAAGTAAGTGCCTGTAAGACTAGTGACAGATCCCAAGAGGGATATCTGTGTACTGGTGGAGGTCTGAGATTTGATGCACCTTTCAGGAAGCTACAAATCCTCAGATGTTGAGAGACAGTTGGCGCTCCATTGCAAGTTAGGATAGTTAAGGCAGCTACCTGTCTGCGGAGGGTGTTTATGGCTAATCCAGTATCAAGTCCTTTCTGAAGGAAGTCCAGAATCTGAGGGAGGGATGCCAATGTTGGGGCTAGCCCATTCCTAATGCACCAATGACAAAAGGATGCCCACATGGTGTCATAAATACAGGATGTTGAAGGTTGGCAAAAGGCCTGGATGGTAGAAATTATTTTTCTAGAGAATTGGTCTTTCCTTAGGATCTCCCTTTCAAGTGCCAGACAACAAGTTGAAGCCATTGAGGCTCCGAATGGAGAATGCCCCCCTGGCTTAAGGACCTATCGCTGCTGCCTCGCGCATCAGTGCCCTGGAAAGTGTGCCCCCTTGACAGTTCACATGCGCCTTGGAGGTGATGTTGTCTGTCAACAACAGTACATGGTGACCTGCCAGCAGTTGTTGAAAATGGGGAAGCACCAGGTGTGCTCCTCTAAGTTCCAGCCAATTGATGTCATTGAGGAGGTCGGTTGGTGACCAACGACCCTGGGTCACGTGAAAGTGTAGGTGCGCGCCCCAGCCAAAGAAGCTGGCATCCATGGTCAGGACTAGTCGGGGATAACATTTGAAGGAACAGCCTTTCTCTATGGCTGGCGATGTCCACCATGTCAAGGATCTAACTACCTTCGGGGGAACTCTGATCCGAACATTGGTGTTGCTGAGACTGGCTTTTTGGTTTGGTAATAGAAGCCACTGAAGAGGTCAGGAATGTAATCTCGCCCAAGGCACAATTGCCAGGCAGGATATCATTTTGCTGAGCTATTGGGAAAGAAGCACCAGTGGTACCTTTTTTAATACCCTGACCTGAGTCACAGTGGTACATATGCTGTAAAAATGTTCTTGGGAAAGGAAAACCTGACAGGTTTGAGTATTGATCCTTGCTCCCAGATAGATCAGTTCAGCCGAGAGGGTCATGTGACTCTTCTCTAAATTCATGGAAAACTTGTGGTCTTGGAGGGTTTGGACCATGACCTAGAGATCTATCTTCGACTGTTGATGGGAGGACGATAGGATTAATATATCGTTGATGTAGCAAAGTATGTGATGGATGTTGCCCGTAGATGGGCAGCCACCACGTCCAGAAGTTTTGTGAATGTTCTGGGAGCAGAAGAGAGCCCAAAGGTAGAGCCTTGTATTGGAAGTGGACCCAGTTCATTGCTTAACGCATTGTAAGCCGCCCTGAGTCTCCGGAGAAGGGCGGCATATAAATAAATTTAAAAAAAAAGTTGTAGCAAAATCTGAGAAATCTCCTTTGAGATGGTCTGATGGGAATGTGGAGATAAGCTTCTCTTAGATCTATTGAGGTTAAGAGATCTCCCTGTCTGATGTATCCCAGAATCATGTGCAGAGACTGCATCTTGAAGTGTCTGTACTTTATATGTACATTCAACTTCTTCAGATCTAGGATTGCTCTGCTTCCCCCAATTTCTTTTGCACCAAGAAGAGAATTGAATAAAAGCCGAAACCCTAATGTTGAGGTTTTATGGCCTGGATGGCCAGTAGATGACGGATTTTGGATTCCATCTGAGACCTCTTGGTGGCGTTCTTTGACATTGAGCATTGGATGAACCTCTGTGGAGACTCAGAGCAGAATTCCAGGGTGAGCCCAAGTGATACAGTTTGTAAGGTCCAGGCATCGGTGATTGTGCTTCGCCATCTGCTGGCGAACTTGCCAAGACAGCCGCCAATGAGGCTCCTGCCAGAGCAGTCACTTGGTCCAACAGTAGGGTCGATAACTGGCTCCCCAAAAGGGACGCCTTGCCTGGGGTTGTCTGGTACGGTCCCGAAAGGGCTGTCTGTCATTTGACCTGTCTATGTGTGGCGGAAATGACCTTTCGTAGACTGGGGCTTGAAACCTGGTATCATGGGCCCGAAAGGGCTGCCTGCGGTACAAAAGGGATGATCTCCTGTCTGTCCTTCTGTAAACATGAGGAAGGACCTTACGTTTGTCCTTAACTTCCACTAAAATAGGGTCTAGGGCCTCTCTGAAGAGAGAGCCTCCCTTAAATGGGGCCGCTGCCAGTCGCCATTTTGTTTTCATGTCTGCTTGCCAGTGCCACAGCCGTAAGAGGTGTCTGGAGATGACATTGGGCGCTAGGGCCCGTGAGGCAAATTTTGCTGCATTAAGGGTTGCATCTGCGTAATATTCAGCTGTAGCAATCAGTTTGTTTATGTCCTGATGCATACAGGTATTCTCTGGTGATGCACGAGACTGCATCTGTCGAAGCCAAATTAGGGAGGTTCTAGTGAAGAAAAATGCTGCCATGGGAGACCGAATGGCCCAGGCAACTGCCCGATGGGTCTTACGAGCAGAAAGCTCAGCCCTCCTATTCTCAAACCTTCAGCTGAGTCGGAAGGGAGAATGTTAGATGAGGCCAGGTTGGCCATTGGAACATCAATGTTAGGGAGAGTCAGAAATTCCTCCAGCTCTTGCTCTACCGTATACATTTTCCTATCCAAACCACTTGGGAAAGGGATGGACCCGGGCTGATTCCACTGGCGTTAGATAACATCAACAAAGAGCTTGGGCGGTTCAGTGAAGAGCAGAGCAGTGGGATCTGGAGGGTCCGCAGATCCCTCAAATGGCTTAACGCATTGTAAGCCGCCCTGAGTCTCCGGAGAAGGGCGGCATATAAATAAAATCAAAAAAAAAAAGTGCCAACTGCCCTATATTGGCAGTTGTTTTTGCCTTGTTCAACAGTTTTAAATAAGTCATGACAAAATAGCCCCGTGGCAACTGGTCTGTCTGGGAGGATTCCCTCATCCTTGGAAAGGTTATAGTCTGCCAAATCTTCCTCTCTCATAAGCGACATGTCGCTATGATTTGAAGATGATGGCAATTGAGGCTCCTGCATATACTCTCTGTCAATATGTCCAGTTGGATGAAAGGCCCGTAGATCCAGCTCAGCCGCATGTACTGGGGCCAAAATGCCTCTTTGACTTAGGACAGCATCAGTGCTGAGACAGTGAATGCAATTATGTTGCAAATTTCCTGTGACAATGCAGAACTATGCCCCTCCTCCGGGTGGAGCCCCACCGCGGTAGGAATAAGGGTGGCAGAGATGTGGGAAGACCCCAGGTGATGTGAAGGTCCAGGTTCAGAGATAGTTGCCTGTAAAGAAGGATCCATGCCTGGTGCCTGGGAAACCTGTATACCAGGTGAAATATTAGGGGACCAGCCAAGCATACCTGGTTGAGAAGCCTGAGGTAAGACTTCCTCCTCAGAGGCAATGCATGTCTCCCTGTTGCTTTCACGAATGGCAGAATGCCTGTCAGTCTCTGCCCTTTTTTGGGCCTTGTCAAATTGCTTTTCTAATGCACGCTGACATCCTTTTCTGATGCAGAGGAAGTGGAGGCTGGAGCAGAAAGTTGGGACCTGGTGGAGGTTCCTTTGGATTTTGACTTCCCTTTATTAGAGGCTCTAACAACTGAGGTCTATCTGAGAGAACAACCAGGGTTGCGAGAGGAAGACCGGTTACGATCTGCCATTTTGAATCCAAATGGAGGCCTTGTACTGATTAACAGAATTGAGGCCTATGGTAGAAGCCCATCCTGAAATAGCTGCTTGTGCCTCTCAGTATGCCTCACTGCAGAGGGCTATTCTGCGGGGCGTTGAGACCTGGGGGTTATCACATGTGCCAAGCTGACACCATGGCTTATAAGCGCGAAAGATCACTGCAGGGGGGCAAAGAGAATTGGCGCAAAGCCAGCACCACGGCTTCAATGGTGCCTAAGGCTCCACAGCGTGCCCAGGGGTGAAAACGAGACTCTGACACCACAGACTTGATCCCCCTTCTCTAAAACGCTCAAAGCCGACACCACGGGTTCCCCTGAGCTGCTCCGACCACCAAACCCACGCTTAGATGATCGCTGGCCTGTTGAAATCGGCCTGCAACTCCATGTTGCCGTGCGGACCTGCTGGAGCGAAAGAAACACCACTGCTTTGCTCCACGGCTCAGTTAATGAGTGCCCAGTCGGGCGCAAGGCAAGGAGCCACTTTTGAAGAGGCAAGGAAATTTGTCCTGTTTAAATTGGTAGTTCTCCTTTGAATACATTGTTAATTGAAGTCCAAGCAATGGAGCTAAAAATATTAAGTGTCTCTAGGCAGACTGAGTTAACAAACTGGAGCTCAGCAGGAAGGAGGAGGTGTGGTTAAACAAATTCAACTCAGTCTCTGGCCAATCAGATGAAGTTAATACCCATTGCTTGGACTCTCTTAGCAGCGCACAGGAGAAATATAAAGATTACAACACACAATTAAAAAACATACATATCAAGATCTACCTAAGGCCTTGCAGAGCCACTCTAACTTAAAGTAGGTAGTATTACCTAGGCAGAGTCTAATCAAACGTAAGGCAGCTTCCTAAAATACATTTTTCCCTGAAGAGATAATTAAATAGGAGGAACATGGGATGATAGAATGAAGAATCTTGAAAGAAAGTACAAGAAACATGAACAAGGCACTAAATACTACAATATTTTGTTGAGATCCTACCCATCTATGGAAATCTTCCACTTTGTATATGCAGGACATAAGGATCATTATGGGAATGTTGAAAACAAGAAAAATATTTAGAACATTGTCAGTATCATGCAATACAAAGTCATAATCTGTGTTTAGCCATTTCATTGGCTAAAAGGTCATGGACATTTTAACAACTGACATTGCTAGTCCTGGCTCCAAGAATTGTGCTATTATTTGGCTGAATCTGAGTACATTCTCTGCTAGTAGATAAAAAGTGGAAGTTGGAATATGTTCCAAAGCAAGCTGCTGCTTCTCTTGCACAGTTAGATGTTAGACGTGCCTTAGCTTGCCACTCAGAGAAGATCCCAGCATGAGAGAAAAAGAAAAGTATAACTGAAACTAGAATCCATTCTCAATATCTAAAGAGATATTCAAAGAAGCATTTTAAACAATGCAATGACAACACACTTAAAATGTGTCGTTTTAAATATTCAATTGTTTATCTTTTAAATAATTTTTAATTTACAAATAAATATATTTTAATGATTTTACATCTTCCTCTTTTTTGTTCCTCATATTAACACAGATGTGCATTTCTCTGCAGAGATTACCTTTTCCATCAAATTATACTTCCAGACTTTGAAATATGATGAGATACAGAGAATTTTACATGTATTGTTATAAAAAGCTAAAAAAAACCTTTCACCTTCCAACTAATGCACACTTTTCTTGAAAACCTTCAAGGAAGAGGATTCACTGTTTCCCTGTTTCCAATCCTAATATATCTGTAAATACCTTTCACTGAATTCACTTCTCAGAATTTAAATCTTCTCAGAGTTTATGTCCTTTCATTTGAAAAAAAGACATCAGGAAACGTATAAAATATTTGAAAAAGTCAATGTACTATCTGTCACTAAAAAGGGAAGAATCATATTACAAAGATAGCATCAGTTTGATTTAATTTTTTTTAAAAATTCTTAAGCAGGCAAAAAATTACTGTAAGTGGTCTCATTATACAGCTACCATTCCATGGTTAACAGAGTTTTAAAAATGCAATAAATGCACAAAATTCTTTCTGCCCAAGACTGGGAAGTCCTAATATATACAAGCCTATCTCAATTTAATATTCAAATAAAAGCTATTATTATATCAATCCAGACTATGAATAAAATTTCATATGAAAACATTTAAAATACATTAGATTTTTGGTCAAGATGAAAAAACCAAGCAATCTATTCTAATTGGGTTCCCATGGTAACTGTACAATTGGGTTTTTCAATGTAACATCCCAAAGGCCCAATGCGCACTTGTAAAATATACTTCAAACAGCCTGAATTGTTTTTACATTACAGCACTCCCAGGAAGATCAATTACTGTTCATCCCCACCCTAACTATTAGTGGCACACGTTGTTAACACTATTGGCCATATTAACATATGTCATGTAAGAACCACCACATCTAGCCATAATTATTTAAAAACTAAGCTGCATACTTTTAGACCTTCAAACAGGTTTATATAAAGCCAATACCAGTTGTCATGTTTACCAAATGTAGAAAATCAAACTCAAATATATGCCAAGCAATTTAACTTTTTATATTGATTTCAAGCATAGAATCAATCATTAATAATTACATTATAAGATGACCCTCAAGGTTAATCATATTCTTAGAGGTTCTCACTATGGAATTATCAACAACCACTAAACGGAGATAACTGAAACGAATTCAAATCTACCTTTTAAATATTAATGGCACAATATAAAACAAAGCATACTCAGTAACAGAGGACTGTTTTATGTGCAATAATTATAGCGGCAATCTTTGTCTCCTTCCTATTCATGAACACTTCTCTCAACTAGCTCCTATTTCAAGGAGCAATAGTTTAGGCAACAATTCATCTGTATTTGTACTCACTCTACCTTTACTCCATTGGATGCAATTTATAAAATGCTGTATCTACCAACTTGCTACTTATAATTCTGGTTTTCTTTTATACTACGGTAATGAAGTTACATTATCTAGACAAAGTGTTTTACTTAGTTAAATATATTGGAAAGGTCTTAACACAGCTCTAATAGAGAAAATCAGGAAGTGGGCTAGTAAAGATTTAAGTTTGCATAACAGTTTGATGCCCATCAAGATGGTGATAGCCATTAGATTCAGCTTTTCCATGAATTATTTCTGCAGATAATCCCAATGCTATTTTCACAGAAATGGGTTACACAATTGTCAAAATCCACTTCGCAATTCACTTTTTGTTTGTAATTTCCCTGAACAGTAATGATTGTATTCAAAAACACCAGCCTGCAATAGAGTATTGTGCAGAATTGCTGAAGCATCTAAATGTTTTCAGTACTTAAAATAATTATTTCATTGCTTGCACTTTACAATGATTGATCTAAATAACCATAAGACAATTTAAATATCATTATAACATCAATTGATCAGTCAGCATCTTGCAGTGTTACAAGGCAATGTTACTCTCTCTTATTGACTAACAAGACAAGGTTGCAGGAACACAGCTTGTGCACTCATTGAACAATTAGCATGTCTTCTGTCAGCAATGTTTCACTTTCCTAACATAGTTGAATAATATACAATAACTATCATCTACCGTATTTTCCAGCGTATAAGACGACTGGGAGTATAAGACGACCCCCTACTTTTCCTGTTAAAATAGAGGGTTTGGGCTATACTCGCCGTATAAGACTACCCCTCTTCCAACGCACACCAAATAAAAATGAAAAAACATCAGAT
>JANHZT010006071.1:35754-57336 GCA_032468215.1 Stegonotus admiraltiensis
ATTTGATGGCTGTTCACCGCCCTGAGTCCTTTGGGAGAAGGGCGGTATATAAATTTAATAAATAAATAAATAAATAATTTAGGACTTAATATTGCCTATTAAGTTACGCAGTTTCATTGTTTCACTTTTCATAACTGAATAATCTCACAATATTTGCTCCTCAGTGGAGTTCATGTCACCATCAGAATTTAAGAACCTGCACCATTGTTCGGCTCCATAAAGGGATGAGTTTAGTTCACTTCTAATATTTCCTATGGATTCTTTCCACCCCATTCATGAAGGTCATTTCATTTTTGAAGTAATAATGATTATATTAATTATTAGCTTTCTTTAACTTGGTTAATGGTCAGAATTAGTTGAGATTGTGGAAATTGAACCCAAAACATCTAGGGTCTCTTTGGGGAAGATTTTAACAAACATAATGGGTTTATACTTAATATTAAGCTACCGTGTGGTTTATTTTAACCTAGTGTTATATATGAATTTAACTTTTCTGAATCCATAAAACCACAATAGAATTTGCAAAGGAGCAGTAAACCAAACTGTATTTTTCAATTTGCAACTCAATCTATATTCATTGGATGTCTGTATGTCTCCTTTAATCTTCAAGGAAAAAGTCTCTTTTTCTCTTTAAGAAATTCAATATTCTTTTAATTTTAGGAGTCGTCTCCTGCTCTTATTTGTTGTCTTTTCTCTAAGCATTAAGACCCAAATCACAGTGTCTGCAGAAAAGCCAAGAAATTAAGATATATACACAATCATTTCCTATTTTTAAAAAAAATCTAGGTGGCCTCAGGTATATTCCTGACTTCATAGAACAATAATATGCACTCTACCTAGCCAGCCAGTCAGCTAGCAAAGCCTTTTATCTCCATCCATCTCAAAAACTGGTCTTAATTTAAAAACAGCTCAACCATGGAAATAATATGAATGCTGCCACTGCAATTTATAAATTGCTATTTTGATTTAACATTGCGTGTAAATCTGGCCACATTATATTGTGTTCAACAAACCATGATTGGAATAAACTATAATTTAGCATGATGTGTAAAACTAGCCACAGTATTCATATCTTTTTCATGTCTCAGATGAGGACACAGGAAAGATATTCTGTGTATGCAAGATTATTTGTAGGTACTTTCTCAAACTCTTTCATTGGCACAAAACGTTGTGTATGTTAGAATGGAAAACATTGACTTTAACAACTAGAACTTACATTAAACAACAAGAACAACAGGAGTTTTATACATATCTACTACTAATTTTTGCTTCCCATCAAATTTGAGGAAAGCTTCTAGTTCAGAGCTGTCCAACTCCCAGCCAACGGGCCAGAAGTATCACACGCTGGCCATGCCCACATCCGGTTTAGTGAAGGAGAAAAAAGTCCCGATATGTCATGTGATGCTGCCATGACAACGTGAGTTTGACACCCCTGTTCTAGTACAATCTGAATTTGTTAAGAGCTAATCTCTTTTTCCATTAAAATAAGATGTATTTTACAATTATAGAATCTGATGAGGCAGACTTTCCTCTGTCTTCTTTTTCTGGTTTTAACCATCTTCCCTGATTAATAGTTCATTGAAACTCGAAGGCTTACAGTAATTTTGTAAAACTGAGAAAATATAAGAAGTATATTTTGTCGGTGCTGCTGAGTAAATGAGATTAAATTAGTAAAACTCCAGATTTATATAAAGTAAGTGCTGCCTTGAGTTGCAGATGAAAAAGAAGGGGTAAGAATCTAAAAAAAATTAAAACGTCTTTTTCCACTTTAAGAATGCAGTATTTTCCTTACACATTACTGCCTGCCATATTTTTAAGCATAAATAGTTTCTCTCACTTTTTTTTGTTTGATGTTATGTTTTTAAAGGAATATCCTGTCACTGTTGAAACACAACTGTTTTATGTTGCCACTAAATTGCTTTGATCTTTAGATTAGAACTGATGAGCTGTAGTTTCCTTATGGCTAAAGGTTGCCAAAAATTACTAATGTGTGTTTCTTTTGAGTTTATCAGAACTCTAAAAGGAAGACTAATGACACAATTTAGGCACAGCTTTACCACAGTTTTCTTACTGTTATCATGTTTCAAATATTGATGTTTTTATTTGAAGCATGAAGTAATCAAAGGAAGCATATATTAACGGAATGTAAAATAAATTATTTTACAATCCATTTAGTCCTTATATGATCAGTGTTACGGATTTTATAGTTTCTCATTAACAGGCCATTGTTCATTCTTCCTTTCTAATACATAATGTTGCAGTAGTGATACTCATGAACATGTAAACTTCCAAGAGACAAAATTGTAACAATATTTTCAATTTCATTTTAATATTTAATTAAAATTGTTCAAGACCTGGAAAAGATTTATAATCAAATGTACAAATCGGAGAAAATCCCAGGAAAAATTGCTAATGTATTTATTGCATTTATATCTTGCTTTTTGGGGGGAGAGAAAGAGTTCTGGGTAGCTTACATGGGATTTCCTCTAATTTTATTTCCAGAATATAAATCTATCTCTATGAGATTTAACTAAGAGAGAGAAACTGACCAAAAGCCACTCTGACTTGAGTTTCTCAAGTCTGACTTGAGTTTCCCTGCATCAAATTCAACACATCAACCATTATGCTAAACTGCATCAAAACCAATACTGCTTAGAAAGGCTGCCCTTACTTTTAAATGGTCAAAATGTTATTTACTTTTGAATTTCTGCAATTTTGCTAGTACAGTAGCTTCATGTATACGTCAAATGGTGGACTTTGAAGAAACAGGATAGAAAAAATATTGACACCTTTGAACGTCAGTGCTGGAGAAGACCCCTGAGAATATCAAGGACAGCCAAGAAAACAAACAAATGGATCATTGAACAAATCAATCCAGAGTTCTCACTCAAAGCACTATGACCAGGCTCAAATAATCATATATTGGACATTTTATGCAAAGACCTAAGTCTCCTGAGATGTCAATATTGCTACAAAAGGAGATAGGAAACAGAAGTGTAATATCAGTGCAGGGCCAAACAGAAATGTTAATAAATGTAGTAGTAATCTCTACTGTAGCTGAAATCTCTAAAAATACCTTTTCCTTGCAAAGATATCTGAGCTACACTTTTTAAGATTAATTGCTATTACAATTCACAGATGTATTTCCAGGAATAAGAAGTATATAATTTGTTTCTAAAGGACAAATCCTGAATTACTTTTCTAGGATTGACTACCGTAGCATAAACAGAGTTGCAATCAAAATAAGACCTTCGACATTTTATGGCCTTACTATATAATAATATATGTTAGCTCATGGAAATACCAAAAAAAATTGTGTATCTTTTAACAAGAATCTATGAGATCCATCAGATAGTGAATGCGTTGTGCCAAAAGATTAACCTTTTCAAACATGTTTTACTGTGTTACACTAATTAAACCCTTTGTTCTTATGGGAATAAGGTGTCATTCTGTAATTCTAATTGTTCTTTAGAGCATATCATTGTCTTTTTTTCCCTTTTTGGTTATCATTCTTTTGCAGCTAATGTTTGGAGCACAGGGAATTTTCCTGGTAGTAGTGGTCCAACAACTACAGCAAAGGAAGAGCTGCTAAGAGAAGAAGGAGCTCTAAACAGGCCTTGCTCATTGATTTCCTGGATGACCTTGTGCGAGCTTCTTCACCTCCTCATGCCTCAGGCAGTTCAGCTGGAAAATTGGGTAAAGAGCAGGGACTACTGGAAAAAAAAATCTTGAGTTTGAAACTGAAATTTCCCCGTTAAGTGCCCCCCTCCTCCCACCAAAGTGACTGCAGTCATTTTACACAGAGGTAATTGCTAGTGAATTGTACACCAATCATTTTCTTCAGCTTCATGGCACAAGGAGTGACATTCCATGACATGTTAAGGACCGGGGCAGTCCTGTGCATTCTTTGTAATAATTGCCTTTCTCTCAGCTGAAGTTTTAGATTCATGTAGCATATGTTAATGGGGTTAGTTTTGCTTTTCCATATGCCAATCGGAAAAAGAGATTTTAATATGAATAATAGTAGCAATGGTTCTTCTTTTAATAGCTGGCAAACTGAATTAGGACTGTGTTCCCATAACGCGTCATGTCAAAGAGTAAAAAATCACTTAGTCCCTAAGACTCTAGTCTTATACCTTATCAAGAAATAAATTCCTTTAAACTATATTTTAGATAGAAGTGTTCTTCTAAGACATTCTTGGAATATAGTTCTTGGGTTTTGGTTACTTTCCTACCAATGTAACATCCCACTGTATGATGATGATGGAAAACCTAAGAAATCACTGAGAATACACCAAAACCTGGAAGTGGCCAATCATAATTTTGCAGAGGATGGTGTAAGGGACTTTTGAGGCTGTGACATTCACATAGATTGTCATCTTGTTAAGGCAAGTCAAGCTTTACCTTAACCCATAAGGATGGAGAAAGTGACTCTTGAGGTCTCTGGTAGTTGGGTGCGGAATACGAACTCCTAAATTAGCTAGTTTCCTTACATGGTGATGAATGCTGCTTGAAACCAGTTTGAATTAGGGGTGGCTTGTCACCTGTTTGGCTTCCATATATAACATTTGGCCAGCAGGTTTAGATTGCTGTAAGCTGACCATGATTAAGTGTCCTTTTTTATTTCTTTATTAAGGAGTAGAAGAAAGCCAGTGATAGCTATTAGTATATGAAAAGTAGATATTGTCATATAATTATTTACTTTAATTTAAGTGATCATTATTATTTTGGAGAACTGTTTCTTATCTATTCATAAGCAATGACCTGAAGTTTTTCTATGGATTATTTTCCAGTTCCAATGCAAAATTGAAAAAACAAAACAAAACTGTAATACTGATCTAAACCAAAGTCATCTTATGGCTTTTGGATAACCAGTCAATGATTCATATTTTGAATAGTTTGAAAACAATGTATGTTTTAAGTGGCCTCTCACTGGATTTTCACAAAAGCTCCATCCTCTTTCTAATTTAGTAGTATTTGTATTGGGCAAAAGCCAGCAGCTCCTGCTTATGTCAATGCATTTATATTACCAAAGGCCTGCAGATCTGACCCATTCGAACTTTGTTGGAAAATGCATGTTTCCTCTTCCTTTGAAATATTTCAGTTCCATCTACAATTTGTTTTCCCATCTCTTCCTTCCCATATTTGGAGCAGGAATCACATTTCCAGAAGACCAGCTTTTTTTAAAATCTGCCTATTCAATAACTTTTTTTTCCAAAATTCTTCAGCTAGAGAGCAAGGTTTTTACACTGCTTCCCCTTAAATCACATTCCTTTCTTAAAAGGGCTTTATAGAAGTTACAGGAATAAGTGGCAAAAAAAAAACCCTATCAAACATTCAATGAGTATTTTCTTGAGAGGACAAATATTAATTAAGGTATTGGTTTCAAAATGATTGTGCTTTTAAAACAAACTTTTCTGAACTGATATTTACTGTTTATATCAGGGGTGTCAAACCCGATTTCATTGAGGACTGCATCAGGGTTATGTTTGACCTTGTGGGGGGGATGGTGTGGGTGTGGCTGGTGTGGACGTGGCTAGCTCAAAGTCACTTGTGTCGGGGTCGCCTGTGGCGGCCCGAGCGCTTTGCCAATGGAAATGGGCTCCTGAGCTCTGTTTTTGGCTGCAACGGCTTCCTGCAACCCTCTGCCAGCAAAAACAGAGCTTGGGAGCCTGTTTTCACTGGCAGAGCACTCAGGCCACCACAGACATCCCCGACACAAGTGACATCAGGCTGGCCATGCCCACCCTGGCCATGCCAATCCCAGAGACCCAAAGTCAAATGCAACCCTGATGCGGTCTCCTGAGTTCCGTTTTCACTGGCAAAGGGTTGCAGGAGGCCATCACAGTCAAAAACAGAGCTCAGGAGCCCATTTTCACTGGCAGAGGCACCGCGGGCTGGTCCTTCACTGTTTCCAAGCACAGATCACTTAGATCTGGCACTGTGGGCCAGATCTAAGCACACCACAGGCCAGATCTGGTCCCCAGGTCTTGCATTTGACACCCCTGGTCTATAGACTACAACCAACATGAAGTACAGCTTACCTGCAAAATGGCAGAATGGTAAAACATGTATATAGATCACAACAATGCTTACAAAAATAATATGTAAATGAATGTTTCATCTACAATAGGTTTATTTTTGCTCTGTTACCTCTTGTAAGAGAATAACCTTTTGTTCCTGGAAGTCCTAAAATCTTAGAACCACCATTCAATATTTGTTCTTACAAAGTATGGAAAAGTGCCCAAGCTTAAAAGCATTTTCTAAATGTATCCATAGCACATTCAGTAATAAATAAAAAGCAGCTGCTTCTGCTAATGGCTTATGAGATGAATTAGCATATTTTCCTTCACACATTTTATTGTAAATAAGTAATGTATTATTTGATTTCAATTCTCAACTTTTCCAGTGCTACAAATGTTGTTTAAATTTTCTTTTTCCATACTGTTCTTGCATATTTCTCATTTGTCACTATTCCACCAGAAGACATTTTGAATTGGTCCCTAATCACTTGAAGCCATAATCCTAAACAACATAAACCCAAGCAAGAAATAATATGAAACAAAATCTATTAAGTCATTAAGTTATTTATTGCTGCCAATTCAAGATTGCTTTGTGGATCTGGAGAAGCCCTACTGGCAGGACAGACTTCCTGAACAAAATGGGAGTCATAATGCTATCTTAGTCTACTGATACAGAGAGCAAGCTCAGATAAAGATTTTCTTTCATCTTTTTTTTTATTATCCAACAGGAAAATGTATCACACACACAGCTTATTGTTAGTAAGCGATTCTGTACATTTTCAGAAGACACTTTTTAGTGATGTATACATTTGGCAGCTTAAGTCTCGTTAAGACCTATGAGATTTTAGCAAGCATGCTGTAGACAGGGTCTCCCTGTTCATTAACAATTATATTTGATTCTCCTTTTTACTGAAATTTAGAAACCAAAAGTTATTGCATCCAATCAGATGTACTGCACTAAAACAGATATAGCTCAAAAGATCTTAATTATATTCTAAAAAGGTAAAGATGCTCTGAAATCAAGCTTCATCCCGAATATAGTTTGGTAGTAATAGTCTGCCTATGTCTGGAATTCTTTTCCACCCAACCAAACAGCTCTGGAGCTCCCAGACAATTTCCTCCATCAACTATTACTGTAACGGGGGCCAAC
Source organism: Stegonotus admiraltiensis (assembly GCA_032468215.1). NCBI lineage: Eukaryota > Metazoa > Chordata > Lepidosauria > Squamata > Colubridae > Stegonotus > Stegonotus admiraltiensis. The sequence goes on from JANHZT010006071.1 coordinate 42,928, forward strand.
TCTGTTTAACTTCTAAGATCAATCATGCTTGGCTATCTTAGGAGTAAGAGTATCCTTAGCTAAGAAACTTCCTTTCTATCTTCTGCTGAAGAACTGAGAAGAAGGAGATAACTTTGCTACCTATTATTTACCATTTGGTCATCTCTTCTCATCCAGTTAACAACATTTCTTTTAAATCCAGAAGCAGCATATTAAGGATTCCATTTTGGGTATAAATTTAATCTAAACTGTAGTTAGAACCTCTCTGATTCCACTAATGTTCTTTAATGTTCCTACTCAGATGATATACAAGAAGATTAACTTGATTTAAATATTCTTTCCCCAATACTATGGTCACACTGTTCTAAATGAAAATTACCCTGGGCATATTCTTCTCCCCATGTTGTCATTTTCTTTCAGGTTTGGAAGAAAAAAAAACAGTAACATTTCTAAGATATCCCAACTTCTTTCTTACAGTTCTATTAATACTGAATTGGTAATATAATTTATGAAAGGATCAAATTCCAGAAAATTTTCCTTCCCTATGGAGAGCCATAAAATCTCTAAGAAGTAGCTTGATTTGACATGATCTGATATCTCTATTGAAAAGATTAATATGAGTTTTGTTCTTTCTTTTCTATTTTACTTTATTTTATTCTTTTAATTTCTAAAACCACAGTGTTAAAGAGGCATTATAAATGTAATAAAGCCCACGCTAGGTCTTCTTCAAGGTACTTGTAAAAAAAGAACACTTTGAAAAGGATTGTGGTGTAAAAAAAAAAGGCTAGAGGAAGTAGAAATATAATTGACCTAATTTTGTAGAGATAATAAAAGTGAAGCCTGACCTAATCATACTTAGCTTCTTGTTTCATCCCAATCCAACAGTTCTTTCTAGTCTGTTTGTAAAATACTTCTTTCCACCTGCTGGGATATTCTGCTATATATGTTAATAGCAGTGAGAATTGCCATAAAGGCAGTCCTGGTTGGTGTTCAATTAGGCTAAAAATCAGTGAGGTTTTAGTGCTTTGTCGCTTCTTTTCAACATGTGGGTGGCTTTTTGTTTCCTCAAAAATATAGTAGTGTCTTCATCACAGCAAATGTGTTCCTTTTAAATCTGAAACAAAGAAGTACCAGAGCAAATTGAAAAGATGTAGATGTAACTACAAAAGAGCACATCTTAAAGAGTTCATTCTTTTCCCTATGTGCATTTGTAATTCCTGCTCAGTTTCAATGGATCTTAGAATGTGTTTAGAATAAAATGAAAATAAATGTTCTTATTAGTTATTTTTTCTTCCCACTGCAAAGTTCTTCAAATACAGTTTCACAATTGCACATTATTAATCTGTTTGAAAATAGTCTGCAAGCCAATTCTACAGCCAATAGAATTGATTTTCACTGTTGGTTTACTTATTGTCATTCAGTACTCACTAACTTAAATCCATCTGATCTTTATATTTCTCTTGTCAAGCAACTGGAATAATAATAATACATAAATAAATAAAGTCCTGCATCATTTGTAAGCATTTCTCCACTATTTCTTTTTAATTTGCAATAACATAATTGCAAATAAAATAACATAAGCCAATCACCACTCTAATTAAAATTCTATTTAAAGTGATCTGAAGATCATATAAAATCTGTTGCTATGGAAGCTGATAACAAATGGCATGATAAGGAAAAGAAAAGTATCTGTAATGTTACATTATATTTGCCTTTTCCCACTGGAAAGACCCTTAAATAAAGTCACTTTTTATCTTTGCTTTCTGAATAAATATAAAACTGGATTTTTAGTTCAAAATCCCGATTTCAAGGTTATTGATGCCAGACTAAATTAATACAGTCTGTGCAATAGCGTACAAAATCCTTGGCAAAGCCAAGGATACTCCTGTCTTTTGAATGCTTGACATTTGTTTTTCATCATGAACTTAAAGGTCACCAGCTACAGATGAATCAGGATACCTGCCTGAGTTTGCATTTACATGCATTTTATTTTATCCCCATGTGCATTTTTTTTAATCAAATCCATCACTCAGATAAAACTGTATCCTTTTATTATTTAGACTGGATAAACTAGAAGAGTTGTCAACAGAAGGACTTTAAGAAAAAAAGAAGAGTTATTTTGATTCCCAGTCCAAGTGTCAGAAACAATATTCAGTTTACTCTGGACTATTTCTTTTGTAGTGATCACTTCAGTTAAACAATCTGTTCACTTGCAGTCAGCTTTGCCCGGTGAATATCCATGTGATATCAATATGTGTCTAAGTCACAACTGATACCATTGTAAGGAATTATAACACAAATATACATCACTATTTAGACTTACAGTATTCTTTACTGTCAAATGATTGGATGCTGTGAACGATCAGTACAAACCATAAATCAGAAGTACAGCCTTTGCTTGGAATTCCAATGCTGAGTTTCTAGACAAACAATTCATTAACACAGAAACCCAAGTCATAAAGTTTGTTCAGATTGAAATGGAGTTAAATATTATATAACGCAGAAGATTGTGTGACCCTTTTTTTGCATGTAATAGTGTTCTCCATGACCTAATTTCAACTAGGTATGTGTGCCATTGTATAATTTATTTGCTTTTTTAAACAACTAAATAACATTTTAAAAAAAACCTGTGGAGTTGATAAAACATGATGCATTCATTTTCCTTGATTTTGTAGTGAGGGAAAAGGGTAGCATGAATAATTCAAAAATAATGCTGAGACTGTTAAGATTTAGAACTGGAGAGGTCACTGCAGTTGGGAGAATGAGCTAGGAGACTATTACTATTCCACGATCTTTGAATCTCAAGGTGACATCATTATTATTTCTCTATACTATAATGTAGAGCTGCAACCAACTTATTGCAGTGTTTCTCTCCTAGGGTAAAAAGATCAATTACATACAGACCTCAAAATGTGAACTATAAGCATGGCATCCAATAAAACTGTCATTAACAGTCACCACAATTTTAGCTGTATGCTTCCAGGTCAAGCTATTTTAAAAGTGATAGCTGACATTGAAAGGTTGAATGGAGACCACTTTTTATTTTAAAGTTTGTTTTCAAGCCAAAAACACTTTCATTAACATTTAATTTCTTATTTTTAATTATGTAGGTGCAAACTTTTCATTAACACAGATTTAGAACTTAGAACCTGAAGCATATTTTGTTTTACAGTATCTTGTTCCATATATAACTCACAGCACAATCCTATACAGGTAGTGCTTGGCTTACGACCACAACTGAGCCCAAAATTTCTATTGCTAAGCAAGACAATTGTGAAGTGACTTTGGCCCCATTTTATGACCTTTCTTGCCACAGTTGTTAAGTGAATCACTGCAGTTGTTAAGTTTGTAACACAGATATGAAGTGAATCTGGCTTCCTCATTGACTTTGCTTGTCAGAAGGTCACAAAAGGTGATTATATGACTCTGGGACACTGTAACCATCATAAATATGAGTCAGTTGTCAAGCTTCTTCTAGGGCATACAGGGAGATTATAAGGAAAAGAGAATTCTCCTCCTCTTCCTTCTCCTTCTCCTTTTTCCCCTTTCCCTCCCCCTTTCTCCTTCTCCTTGGATCTGTTCCATTAATTGAAGGACTTAATTAGATTCTACCCTGTATAATTAAAACATATCACCCAAGAAACATATCCCTTGTTTCAGCATTGCCACCCTTTATATTTATAGCCATCTGAGGTTTTCTTTACCTAAATGTATGCACAGATGCACACTGACATAAGAGCAATCTCCTTACAGTTTAGTACAATCACATTAAGATGGTGAATATACACAAGCTCACTTAATTGGTATCCAGCTATCTGGGATGGAATCTTTTCAGTAAGAAAAGTGAAGTTTGTTGTTGGTTTCATTCTTCATGCATTATCCAAATAAAAGAATGATAAATTATCTTTTCCAAAAACTTTAAAAATGTATACTTTCCAGAAAATGTCATATGGAAGATTGATATTCATAACAACTATGTCCGATTGCCACTTTATGGTATTTTATCTGCATGTACACATTTTGACAATGTAGAAGAAAATATGTAACTCGTATAACAGCCAACCAGCCGAGGAGGAGGAGGAAACGGAAGAAGGGAATGGGACCAAAACTTGCAAACAAGTGGGGGAATAGTTTTAGTTGCCCTTCCAGTTATACATAAATGATAATGAACTGTCATTTTTTTGTTGTTTGTGCTGTTATTCGGAATGGAAATATTCTTTGTTTTTCTTCAAGCTTATATCTGTCTGTTTGTCCATCTGTTTGACCATCCATCTATTTGATTTTCATGAATAATTTTATGATCCTGTGGAATTAAGGACATGAAATAATGTGATGAGTAATCTATTTCATTCCACCTGAAAAGTCAAATAATAAAAATAAAGAAATTTTGGTCTTATTTTAATTTATTTCACAGTAAAATATTGTACTTTAGTATCTCTGAAAATAAAACCAAAATTTTCTTGAGAAATCATCTATTTGTTCTGTAAGACCTCTCCACTCTGCAACATCATAAAAATATGTTGTATACTTGCAAATACTTTGTAAATAAGACTTAGTAGTTTCACTGATTGATCTAACGTTTCTTACATTAAATAGCATATTATCTTGAAGTATCCAGTTCCTTAAAGGGTAAATCATGCAGTCTACACCTTCCACTTTAAAATTTCAGACCTGTAAAATCATTGTTTTGTGCTGATAGAGCAGTTTATGTCATTTTATCTTTATAGGCAGTCTTATGAAGTTTTAAGCATCAACTATGATTTCTTTTATGGGCTCATGAATTCAGGAGAATCTGTTATTTCCTGTGCTCCCACATGTGCCTAATTTTTGCCCTTGGATCAAAGTCTTTTACTTCCTTAGTTCCCAATAACCTCTTAACTACTTATGGGATTTGTATGCTGGTATTCAAACAATTGTCTTGCAAAGATGCTGCAGAGATGCTTATAAAGACTCAGCAAAGAGAAACCAACATTATCGTGGACTGGAGTATCTCTCCAAAACTTAAGGGGAGAAAGAGAGAGAGAAAAGTCATAAACACAAGAAGTTATGAAAGAAGAAAACTGGTGATGAATTGCTTTCATGAATTACTCATACTTATTAATTGTTTTTAACTGGTAAGATAAAAACATAATAAAATATATTTGTTATTATACAATATTAAAAGCCCACCTGCCCACAAATAAAGGTAACCTTAAAAAGCTTCTATGGATTAAATGGAATTTGCCCCGTAGAAAATGTTCTGCACATAAATGGAGCTGCAAAAGTGACTGACATCCAAGTTATTGTGTGATATCGCTAATGTACTTCACAACATCATACTTCAAATAAATTTCTAAAATACACAATTAAGAAGAGAATTAGCCTGAAAAGTTCCTTAGGAAGAGTATAAACAATGATTAGAGAAAGGCATCATCTCTTTCTCCCTGTAAAATCAATAAAGCAATAAAAATAATTGTTATTTCAGTTCAGTTTATTGTTATTGCCCCAGACCTGACAAAAAGATACAAATATTTTATGTGGAGAACTGAAGAGAAAATACTCGAAAATGACCCTATGTTTCACAAAGTTTGTCTGATAAGCTTGCCTTTTTAATGAAATTAATGTAGATATATATGACCAATAACTGGAAGATTTGGAATTTGTAAACCAATATACCATAAGAGTTCTGAGTTGATGGAGATTGACATATATCATAAATTACAATTATAAAATGTAGCTAAAACTATAAAACTACCAATAGGACTTTGTTCAATAAAAAAACAATAAAGCATCGGTGAGAAACCAAAATATCTCAGGAAAAGGGAATTTATAAAATACTTAACCATTTAAATAGCTGGTATACATAAATCAACTTACATTTCAGGAACCTGTTACTATGAATCACAAAAAAACCTGTCTAAGACTGGATCCACTCCTGATCCTGAAGTATCCGTGTTTCCTCAAAAATAAGACCTGGTCCTGCATTAATTTTTTGCTATAAAAGATGCATTAGGGTTTATTATAAGGTGATGTCCATAAATGTGTCCGTCTGGCTGATGATCTTAACTGAGGTTTATTTTTGGAGTAGGACTTATATTACAAGCATCCTGGAAAATCATGTTAGGGCTTATTTTCTGGTTGGGTCTTATTTTTGGGGAAATAAGGTAGTGCAAACACATAGGCCTGCCTCATAAGAAATATCCTATTTCTTTTCACCAGGAAAGCAAATCCACTGAGCTAAAATACTGAAGTCCTATGTCACGGCAAAAGACAACTGTTCATTGCTGTGTTACACATTTGTGAGTATTACAATGAAGATTTTTTTCGCCTTGCCACTTTGCTAATAAGTCCTTTGGATGGAATTGTTACATAATAATTTGTTATTTTGTGAAATGTTCACTCGCCACCCCAATGAAGAATGATCTTCATTCATTTTTTAAACTTAGTTGTTGAATCCTTGCATGGTAGAAATTGCATTACTGTAAGGGGAAAATAAGCCATTTTGCTGGTTAGAGAGTAAAGTGCCAAACTCACAGTAATTCTGTCTTACCTATACTTGATTCCCTCATCTGTAGGCTTGTGAAACCGGTAGAGAAACCTGTAAAAGAAGGAACGTTTTGAAGATCAAGTATCTTAATTCATTCTGCTATTACTGGTTTTGCTCACTGTGTTTGGAACCCGGCCTAGATTGGAGTCATACAATATCATCTGAACAGTTAACGACATTATGTGATAGTAGTCTCTTATTTGCTTTAAATTTCATCAACCATACCACTGGGTATTCCTTAATGTTTGAGAAAAGAAAATGATTAATTCAATGTTCAGGTGCAGGACAGGGTCAGGAAGGGAATGTTATCCGATTATTGTGAGTACTTGATGATGAATTTGTGGTTCGAAGCATTTTATGATGCATTCTCTCTTTTGTTATCAGGGGAAGTATGATGTGTGACATGCAAGTGATCACAGTGTTTGGGAGCAACGTTCTGTGATGGGCTTTTCATAAAAATTAGCTGACAATGCCATGAGAATACAAGTAAATTTATAGCTTTCATACTGGTCTACCATTCCCACAGCAATTTCCAATCACTTGGGCTTTTTATTAAGTTTATTGTTCTTTTATTGTTCAGCAGAGTGTAAGCAGCAGTGAGATTACAAATAAATGTAAGTTTCACTGGGTAGGAAGCCAGGCTTGTAGAACTAGGTGAAAGAAAGTACAAATTAATTTGAATCATTCCTGATATCAACCCCGCATCCTGGCATTGCTTGTCAAATGCATATACTGTCTGTAGAAGCTGAAACTGTCATACTGCTTGTGTTCGTGTCAAAAGAGTGAAACTCTGAAAACAAAGCGCTATTTGTACTTTTTTTAAAAAAAAGGATTGGCAGAGCTTTTGACTTCCTTGTAGAGATCTGTCATTTATGTTTCCCCAGACCACTTCTAAAATTCGTCATTCTGGTCTCTCGTATCAGCGTTTGCCTTGCTTACAGCATACCAGATACGGGGCCTTGAACTTTCTCTGTGTAGTATCATTCTAATAATATCCACAGCTTAAGACATTCACCATGTATTTCCCTCATTTTCTCTTGAAGAATGAATGCTTTATCATTTAAGTTAATTTCCCGACCAAGAGAGCAGAAAATCAGCTTCATCGTTCATAATGACAGATTTCTAAGGAGAGAGGGAGGGAGGGAGAGAGGGAGGGAGGGAGGGAGGGAGGAAGGAAGGAAGATCAATGATTGGAAAGCATAATTCCAATATGTGTCCTTTCTAACTCCGTTACTGTATTGAAATCTACTAAAAAAAGGATTTTGTTTGTCTGGACAAACAGACAATAGCTGGTATCTACCAGCAAATCGATATGCTACATGGTTTGTGCTATTACTTAAGTTATATATAAAATGATTTTTTCTAGATGGCTCCCTGATGGCCATACAGTCTTCTCAGTACCACAAACAGCTTTTCATCCCTGCTGTAACTCCCTCCTGACTGCCTTGATCCACTAGCACCAACTACTTTGTTTGCTCCTTACAGATTTGCTGAAAGCTTTTCCCCAAATGGCAACCTTAGACTGCCAAGCTAATGGTGACAGAAAGAAGTTTGGACACAGACAATTTAGGAACCAAAGATTTCTAACAGCTTTTAATATAAAATATGGCTGCAAAACTGATGGGTTCCCTCTACCCCTCCCCCCCCTTCAGTCTTGCCACTGAGGATCATTTGAGCACAGAGGTTTTCAACAACTCAGATCAGTGGGTGAAGAAGGCGGGGAGGGGGTATAAATCAAAGACTTTTCTTTCAGCCCATGGAGGAAGTAGGAAGAGTTTCACAAGTCTTCTTGTGAGGCCCTGTTTAGATGACACCCCATGTTGCACTAAAAATTCCTTTTGCAACTCATTGTCATGCAAAACGGGGCCACGAAATCACCTGCTTTCTTGCAATGACAGCTAACGAAACAAACAAGTGAACTCAAAACACTGACTATATTTCTTATTCAATATTGCTGAGACAGTCCAAAAGTTTAGATGTTTTGTTTTTCTTGATTTCTATTTTTTTCATTTTATGCTCTTTATTTATTTGCATTAGTTCCGCTTTCTCTGCTTTGTCCTCATACTTTAAATTTAATTTTTTAAAAAACATTCTAATCTTAATAATTATTTAATGCCCTGCTTTTTCCCATGCTTTTTTTTTAACCTGGCTGTATTTATTGTATTATCTTGCAATAGGTTTGATATTTTGCTCTGCAATTTACAAATTAGCTGAATTGGGATTGTGTGATACTTTTATTTACTATTGCTCCATCATCCCATCACCTCTAGACCACATTAGTATCCTATAAGTCCTCAAGAATACGGCTCATGTGGTTAATAACCATTAATAAAGGTAATAATCATCATGTTGAATTCACCAGAGATAATCATCATGTTGAATTCACCAGAGATATTTTTAGAAGGTATATTTTAGAAGATAGATAGATAGATAGATAGATGATAGATAGGTAGGTAGATAGAGATAGAGATAGATATATAGATATATCTTGACAGATTAAACATATACTGTATAGATAGTCCTCAAGATACAACCATAATGGAGTCTGCCCATTATGGTTGCATGTTGTGATGGCTGTTAAGTGAAGTGTCTCATCTAACAACCCCCTCCCATCTCCGTTCTTTCCGAAGAATCATAAAACAAGCACATGGGTTGTTAAGTGGAACAAGGGATCCCTCGGATAGGGAGACCCTGGGGGGGTGTACTATTGTAGACACAATCCTACCTGCTTTGGGACTGCCAGGGCCTCCCCCCATCTGCTGAGGTATTCCATGCTGTACTTTAAGCACCCTGGGGTCCTTACAGCCCCTTGGGACTCCTCTTCACCGCCTGAACACTTACCTTCACAATTGTACCCTAACTTTTGGAAATTTCCAGAACTCAAGTGGTCGGGGTAAGGAAGGAGGACAGGCCACTCTGTTGCTGGGTCACGGTACATGGTCATCATTTTCTGAGCAAAAAATAATGCTGGCAAAATTCTCAGTTGCTCCTTTCTTCGCTCAATGCTAGCTGTAGCTTCACCCAGTGTTACCTATGCTAGCACTAATGCTGGGGGAGTTAAAGCTAGCACTAACCAGGAAAAGAAATCCTCTCAGTTTTCCTTTCCTTACTAGTGCTAGCCTTAGCTCCCCCAGCGTCAGGTGCTTTGTTCACTAGTGCAGCTGAGGGAGATACAGTTAGCACTTAACGACAAAAGGAAGATTTATTCTCTTCACTAGCTCTAGCCTTAGCATCTTAGCACCCCCAGCATTAGCATCTAGCAAGGAAAGGAAAAGAGCGCTTTCACTGCATTCATTTTCACCCAGAAAGATAGGTGCTCTTCAGATTGTGTCACAAGGCCCAGCAATATGGAGCACCCTGTCCTTCTTCCCTACCTTGACTGCCTAGTTCTGGAGATCTTTGAAAGGTAAGTGAATGATCGGTACACAGAGTGGGGAGAAGCCTGTTGAACCTGGGATGTGCGGGTGCCATAGCAGGCCAGTTTCTGTGGCACAGGTGGCATTCAGCAGGTTCTGACCAGTTCTGACCAAGGATTAGGGGAGACATGATAGCAGTGTTCCAATATCTCACAGGTTGCCACAAAGAAGAGGGAGTCAAACTATTCTCCAAAGCACCTGAGGGTAGAACAAGAAGCAATGGATGGAAACTAATCAAAGAGAGAAGCAATTTAGAACTAAGGAGAAATTTCCTGACAGTTAGAACAATTAATAAATGGAACAACTTGCCTACAGAAGTTGTGAATGCTCCAATACTGGAAATTTTTAAGAAGATGTTGGATAACCATTTGTCTGAAGTGGTGTAGAGTTTCCTGCCTGGGCAGGGGATTGGGTTAGAAGACCTCTAAGGTCCCTTCCAACTCTGTTATTCTATTCTATTCTATTCTAGTTCTGGAGAACCAGTAGCAGGAATTTTGAGTAGTTCGGAGAACCGGTAAGTACCACCTCTGACTGGCCCGCCCCCATCTATTCTCTGCCTCCCAAGTCCCAGCTGATCAGGAGGAAATGGTGATTTTGCAGTAACCTTCCCCTGGAGTGGGAAGGGAATGGAGATTTTACAGTATCCTTCCCTGCCACGCCCACCAAGCCATGCCCACAGAACCAGTAGTAAAAAAATTTGAATCCCACCACTGGTCTGAGGGGATGCAGCAAGGCAGGGTAGGGAGGAATAGGTGGGGGACACTGCAGCATCTCTGCATCAGTTGTAAGGGTGTATGGGTTGGGTGTATCAGTTGCAGGGGTGCTGCAGCAGATGTAACTTTGGGACTGGGTCACAAGTAGCTTTTAGTGAGGTCTATCATAACTTCACTAAGTGTCCATTCATAAGTCAAAAGCTACCTATGCTATGCTAATGTAACAGATATACTCTGGGAGATTCTAGAAGTCTCGATTCTAAATCTCTTCTTTTCATAATCCAGCTCTGTACTGTGCTATCTCTTATATTACCTTCTTCCTTGGGATGTGCTCCCTCCCTCCTGGGCAAACTGCTGCATTACTGTAGCCCCTCAGATCATCTCGCCCTTCATAGACACATTCCATGACATGACAAGAATTGACCAAACGACTTGTCACAGGAGCCTGACATTATGGGTTGAGAGAGAGAGAAAGAGAGAGTGACTTGATCAAAGACACACTTTTATGTCTAAGCCAAGACTAAAACTCATAGTTTCATGGCTTCTAGCCTGTTGTCTTAATCACTAGAGCAAAGTGGCTCTCATATAGATCAACCTAAATGTCAATGACTATATTAAGATCACCAAGTAAAGGATCAGGGAAGACATTCAGGGTAGGAGCAGCTGGTATATCCATCCTGATTGCTATCCTAATATTGTCATGTGTTCACTGAGAAGATGTCCCTAGACCCATGTCACTTAGGTTCATAATCTAATACAAGAATATATGGATTATGAAATCCCTGTATATTTGATGGTACCATACTTGAGAGTTAGAGAGATGACTATGCAACTATAGTCATAATGTACACTTAAGTACACTTATTAGGGCATAATGCCTATTCAGTTTAATGGAGAAAATTTCTTAGAGAACTTTAGTCAAAGCCACAGTATGTCAATGCTCTTTGTATTTATAGCATTAAAAAACCATTCTTCCTTGGCAGAAGGAACTCCTTTATAGATTGTTGCAGAAAAAAACTAAAGCTGTAGTACCTGGCAAACATGAATATAATGCATAATTTGTCATTTTATTTACATTCTTTTTATCCTACCCGTCAACTCTTGTTTGCACCAACTCCTCCAAATACTTATTATTCATATGCTCCTATTGTCGGACTGTTATATTTCACAGTTCTCCTGTGTGTCCTTCTTACGCACTGAATCCATTCATCTTATTATAATGAATTTAATCTAAAATATTATCAGTCATTTCAACATTTGTTTTCTACTTTCTGCACAGTGAATTAAAGTAACACAGTGGCTGATTCAAAAGTCTGCTGCAGCCGAGGACAACCATTCCATTGCTTTATTGCAATTTGGATCAGCCCAAGGAGCTGTAAATTTTTGTTCATGCCTAATCTATACTGTGGTCTTGTATAAACTTGTAGATGAGTACATGTCATTGGAAGCAATGGAAATAATTCCGACTAAGCAGATCAGATTTAGCCTGACTTGTAAGTGTATGCATGTAGCCAATATTCTATAGGGTAGCCCCATTGTGAAAACAAATGTAGTTTTAGTAAGGACATCAAGAAAAAATTCAGCGGATGCTGAACTGCCAGTATTTGCATCTGGGGGGGGGAACACATTGATTTAAATTTATTTGTCCTGAAGCTAATGAAAGACAAGGGAAAACTTCTACTCTGATTCCATTTCACTCCAGAAACCATCAGACCCAACTGCAGTATTATTGGTCTCTTTTTATTCAAAATACTCAGAATGAGGAATGAAAATCCCTTCTTTGACCTGAAGTGCCGTAAGTCCTGTGGCAACAAGAATTGTCTCAGCTCCCATTCCATGCAAAAGAGAAAGTAGGAAGGGAAGGGAAGAGCAGACTAAACTATTTATTCTGGAATTTCTCAAGTTGACTCCTACAAGGCTGAAGAGAGAAGAAAAAGACAATTTTTTTGTAATATTCACACCACAGCATTTTTTGACTACCGGGTGAGCTCCAAAGTCATCAGGACCTTTACCTGATAGAAACTGAATCTCAAGTGGCTAGATGAAGGCTGAGGCAAGAGTTCCATGGAGAAATGAAGCCACACTATCTCCAAGATTTTACCTCAGGCAAGTTGTTTATTTCATTTTTTTTTTCAGTGCAACAATTCCCACAACTTTCCAATAATATATAAAAAGTAAAGTCTCCTTTAAGTCATCAATTTTTTTTCTTGGCAGCAGTATGGAAGAGGTTTGCCATTCCCTTAGCACAAGTCCCCCGCCCCCAATCTGGCCTACTGCTTTGGGATTTCCCAGGCAAGTAAGAGAGCCAATCCTGCTGAACAATTTAAATTTGACTGAATTTGGCTAAGTTGCCATCTAGCTGAGTGCCAGTATTATAAAATGTTATTAATCATAACTGATTCTGCTTACAACATAAAATCAAGATTGTTTGATAAATTTATGGTCTATGACCTTCATACTTTGACCTCTTTTCTCCAATTAAGAGGCATTAGAAATACTTGCTATAAAATAATAATTTTAGGAAAGTGATCTTTATTGGAATGAATTTTCCAATTCATTTCTCACTGCCACATATACCATTATTGTTGTAGTGTTGTACGGAAGAAAGTCAGAGACTGGAAGACTTTAGGACACAGTACTTACAAATAATCCAACTTCATATTGTTTCGATAATTAAACTTTTTAAAGAGTCACATTTTTATTAAGATCAGAATGGGAAAAATGAAGTTAAGAGTAATCAATAGTTTGGTGGAATTATTTAGATAAATTTACAGTAAGTATTGTAAGAGGGAGTGTCTCCTCACCCAGTTCAGGGTTGTCAAACTCCCGGCCCATGGGCTGGATACATCACACGCTGGCCACCCCCGTGCCCGGTTTTGCAAAGGGGAAAAAAGTCCTAATGCATCATGTGATGCCGCTGTGACAAAATAAGTTTGACACCCCTGCTCTAGTTGCTGTGAAAAGCATCAATTATAATATCCTCAGATCAAAGTGAGTGATCTCTCCACAGAAATAAAACATAATAAATTAGATGTTTAGGAATAAGAAAAATTAAGCAGCCTGGAACGGGCTACTTTAAATTGTATGACTATACTATAATTGTATGACATATGCTATCCAGGGCATGAGACTACACCAAAGAATATGGGGCAGAGTAACTTGGCAATATTAGATCTACATAGATCTAACTCCATAAACAATGTAATTTCAATCCAAATTAGTGCTTTCCGAGTGAATAACAAGATTTTAAAAGTACAGTCCTCGACTTTTGACCACAATTGAACCCAGAATTTATGTTGCTAAGTAAGAAATATGTTAAGTGGGTTTTGCCTCATTTTATGATTTTTCTTTCCACATTTGTTAAGTGAATCACTTCAGTTGTTAAGTTAGTAACATAGTTGTTAAGTGAATCTGGTTTCCCCATTAACTTTGCTTATCAGAAGGTCACAAAAGTTGATCACATGACCATGGGACACTGCAACCATCATAAATATGAGCCAGTCCAAATGTAAATCATGTGACCATGGGGATGCTGCAAAGGTCACAAGTTTGAAAAATGGTCATAAGTCACTTTTTTCATCATTGAAACTTCCAATGGTCACTAAATGAACTGTTGTAAGTCGAGGACTACCTGTATATTTACGAGACCGCCTTCTGCCGCCAATAGCCTCCCACCGGCCAGTTCGTTCCCACAGAGTGGGGCTCCTCAGGGTGCCGTCGGCCAAACAATGTCGGCTGGCGACCCCCAGGGGGAGAGCCTTCTCTGTGGCAGCCC